>UZAF01016619.1:16598-53745 GCA_900617895.1 Haemonchus placei
GTCGGCCGGGAGAGCCGATTTACGCATAGCAAATTCCTCACAGGAAGGAGAAGCGCCCGGCGAAGCCGGGCGTCACCATAAGAAGGAGGGAAGCCCGGCGTTAGCCGGGCGGCCCGACTGGTAAGGGAAAAAAGGCAAGCATTGTGAAGGAGATAACTGGAGAAAGAGATTGTGCGAAATAAACTGCGACAGCCCACATATGAGGGGCATAAATTTGAATGTAACAATATCACTAGTGTTGTGATATATATGAATCTGCCGATATCGCCAACGTTATAGAAACGTTATAGAAACTGAATGATGAACCAACTTTTACGGTCAGTACTGGATCTGTGCATTTCCTGAGGTCAAAAACGGAGATAACGTGAGGATTCAAGCTCGGGTCCACCTTCAAAAGATTAAATACGAAGAGAAATGATCAAACTCATAATTGGATTACCTCATCCTCATTTTCTTCTACTTCATCGTCATCATCGCTCTCTTCCGCTTTCTAAACTTGAACGCCATCAGAATGGATACGAAGTGATATACTGCTGAAACACGGCTGATACCTTCGACTTTTTCTTTGTTTCATCTTCTGGTAGGAAAGTCGAACTTCCTAAGGCAATGTACTGGTCAGAACAAGCAGAGCAAACAACTTGATGATTCTCCATCAGTGGATTGACCCTGCAATGGATTGCGAATGTGGATGAAAACTAAACACAGTACGCTATATGAAGTGAAAGTAGGAAGAATTAGGCTTACATTTCTGTTTGATATCTGCTTTTAGCGTTCTACTACTGACTGACTCAATCATGTTGGGTGGGCGCCAGAAGTTAGATAAAACCAACTTAAATTATTGCAATACAAATCCGTGCCGGACGTTCAATAGTTGTTTAAGGTGATCTTAATTCAAATTTTCTTTTCAAAAATTCCTAAAAACTTTATGGTCATCCTTATTGTCATAGAGATTTTTGCAATAATCTACATAGCATAACATCTAGCAGAGGAAAGAAGGGGATGCCTTATTGCCAGATGTTATGATTACGGCTGACTGGCAGCATTGGTGACTTTCGCGCGAAATCCTGTAGGGTCAGAGTTCCGCAAATCATGAATAACATGTCCAGTTTTCAACGTCAAGCGTTGACGCTCCTGCATTGGCCGGTTACGCTCTTGCGTCAACCAATGGCCCTCCGCTTTTTTGAGGGCGGTCGTCTACGATTTATACCGCACTGATCGATGTCTAATATCTTTTTGAATAAAATTTTTAGCACTATGTGCACAACCTTCTACTCAACTTTTCGGATAACAGGTTTGTAAAGAGCTTTACGCTTTTAGAGTAGAGCGTCAAGCGTCGGCGTCTGGCGCTATACTATTAAAAAGCCGAAAGTATAAAGACTAATAGTGGTAGAGATGAAAAAGATAAAGAAAGCAGATATTATTCTTTAGAAGCGGGCTCACCTCGACTTCTTCTTAGAGCCCGCTCTAATGTCGAACAAGTGGATGCCGAATGAATCATCAACCGCTCGAAGAACTGAAAATGTGTAATGAGACTTTTTTCAAGGTTAAAGAAAGACATCTCAAATGAAAACCATTCAGGTTTTGTCAATTCACACCCACACACCGCTGTCTTGAGAGACTCTTGCGAAGCCGGAAAGTAATTGTCGGTATAGAGTATGAAGCTATAAGTTTTATGATATTCGAAGAAATCTTTGGGTACGAAACAGAGAGAAGTTGAAAAATGTAAGGAAGTAGTTGCATTGAATGTGAGAATATAGGTACTCACGATGTAAGTAGAATACAGAAGTTCTAAAAGGCCATTTCAAAAAGATCAAAACGAGAGATTGGAAAAAGCACTTTTCCGTCCGTCTCCGTCTTTTCCCACCACCTTGCATGGTTCAGTCCTCTGACATTAATTCCTTTTGATATAAATGCCCTCATAGATACCTTAAGCCACAGCATACGACCGTATAACTCGTACAACGCCTTGAATTTTGACAATTCCATTGCTTTAAGGTTAATTAAAAGAAAAAAATGGCACGTGATATTTTCTGAAAGCATTTCGCTACATTTTTCCGTGACAATTTGACCTATTTATATTAACTGATTTATCGACGAAAGCCGGGAAGGTGTGGTCGAAAAATTTTCAAAATTGTCTAAAAATTCTGTATGAGAACCGCGTTCCTTTTTCGAACATAAACCCCCTCCCTCGGTTACTGATATACCCAGCGTCTTCGACCAAAGTCTTTTTTCGACGCAAGGATTAGGGATTAGGATGTATGCATTCGAATATGCTTATGATTGGAAAAGAAACATGTTATGCGTAGAGTTCGGCTTCTAAAGCATTTTTTACCATAAGATCAACGTGAGATCAAGGTTGGTGCTGAATTTTTTTCCCTTATACTTTAGAAGTGTTCCTAACTCCTGATAATTTTTGCAGATTCTACTGTCATGAAATACCCGTTTTTTTCGAAGCTTCAGTTATCCTACCTGGACTTCCTGTGAGATCGAAGTGAATTCCTACAACCCTCTTAGCAACATCTAGGGTTTGCTTTGATTTCCTTGCTTCCAAGTCAACGAGGTGAATGAAGTCGTTGCTTAACGTGGCTGCAACTGCATCTCTTCCGCCAAACGATATGTGGTTCACGTATACCTTAATCGTTCTTTGAGGATAGCATTTGTAAAAGCGAGAACTAAAAAAGGCGATTATGTATCTTTCGGTCGACGGGCAGGCAACTCGGTAAGGAATTGACTGCGCCCATGCTCCAACAGTGCAGGGCGGAGGAGGAAGGATATCCATCCAACGCCAACGGATGAACGCGGCAAACTGTGCTGTAACGATGTGGTGATCTGAACGGAGGTCAGTGGTGACATTGGGATTCAACTTTGAATTAAGGTAGAGAAGTAGCATCAGCTGGCCCTACTCATTCAATCTAGTTGAAACCTGGCCCCAAAGATAGACGCCAGAGTCGTCTAACTAACCACAAATTTCGCCGCACAGGTTACCGCGTCCATCCAGAATTGGGTGAATATATCCACACCCCATGACAGAACATTTCTGGTTTCAAAAGAACAATAGCTTTGAACCCACATGTTTGGTTAGACAACATCAGTTTAACCGGATTATTTCCACAAAATGCCCCTGAATGATCACCAGCTGTATGGGGGCTAGGCGACGTTACCACCTCACCGAGTGATTTACAAGCTAGAAATCCGGTGAAAACGTAGCTGGAGAGGGGGGGGGGNGGGTAGTGGACTTCGCGAGCTCATAATGGTGCCTAGGGACGTTTCTTAGTCGAGAAATAGGTTTTTTCGCCTAATTCTTTGAAGGGAAAGAGCCCCGGCTGGGTGAGCAAACTTGGTAGTCAGTTACCCTTCCTGCTCTGCACTGTTAGAAAAGTACGATGCCCTTCCTCTCCCCTTCCACATATGGTCAACAATTAGCAACAGAAAAGAAACGAATTGGGTAGAAAAGCGTAGTTCGCGGCCGCACGCGAACACTTGCCAAATGGTGCTATTTACTTGACGTCCATCACACTGTGGAACTTTTCTCCCTCGCCAAATATAGTAGTATTTGAGTATGTACCTCTGGACGACTGAGCTGTATCACAACTGGTTCGTCCATCGATGGCCTTTGGACCTGCAAAGTACTCATCGTTGTTTGCAAAACTTACGAGAAACATTGAAACCGTTGTGATTATGATGAAACCATGGTTTGTTGTCCGCCTTTCTCGAGGGGCACTTCCAGGTAATTTCCTCTACAAGACTAAGTCATCCCCATGGAGGAGCAAGAAATAACACAAGAAATCGTAGTACTGAACCGTTTTTTAAGAAAAATATGGATAGATGTCACGACGTAGTCCCTGTGAACGTTGAGCGCAGAAAAGAGCAAACATCCTCGTTGTTTCCATGAACTTACCCCTCACCACCTCACTACGTTTGAACCACGTGGCGAATCACAAACTTCGGAAGCGAAGGTGTAGTACTCCTTACAGGGAGAACGCTCTTGGTGAGGAAACAGTATGTAAAGAAAAGAGAGAAATTCGAATGACTTTCAGGATTCTTTCGTTTTCTTTTTGATTGGCATACAAATCTCGAACACAGCGGCACTTCTTTGAAGAAACATTCCTTTTAATTAAACTCGCCTAAAAGTTTCCCTACGCTCTTGATTTAGACAACTATTACAGACAACTATTCGAGAGAATGTGTCCAAAGAAGTGAGTAATAAAAATTAAAGGTTTATTTTAAGCGAAAAACGACATGAGGACAACAAATTAAGGAAAAGCCGTCGGATCAAAATAAGTGTGTGCGGTTGCGAAGCCCTTTCCGAATAGAGCGTGGCAGCTCGTCACAAATTAAAATATGATCGTGAAATTTGTAAATATAATACAATTATGAATACTAAGCTCAAATTCAAAACGTTGGGCTTTGGAAGGCCGTTTATCCATCATTTTAATACGTAGTTTCATGCAACCATTTCGGTAATCCTTTTCGTAACGTCTTTTGTTTGTAGTAACCGTGATTGCGTATACTATTGCATAAATTTCAGCTGAAATGTTGAAGCTCTCTCCTTCCTTGAGGGCCTGCATCTGTTTTATGTGTTCAACTGCTTCGTTTTTTTTCTTCAAGAACTGCCTTCAACACCACAAGTAGTGTGCTTTCAGAAATCATACTTTTCCAGGGCTCCCATTGATGTCATCAAGTGGAGGTTTATCGAGGGAGGAGTTTCTCATTTTGCAACAACAACTGATTGCACTGCGTAACCGAAACTATGAGCTCCAGGAAGCACTGCAGAAGAAGAACCAGGAAATTTCGCAGCTCAGTTCACCCAGATCCGAAGCTTTACAATTTGCAAATAAGGTTTGATTACAGAGAATTAAAGGCGCCATTTATCTGTTTCCTTCCCACTCTGTGAAAAATCATATGGTCTTGAATGTTGCATCCCTTTTTTGGCGCAGACTCTAAGGTGTGAAGAGAATTCTTCTATGGAGTTGTTGAGGGCTTAGTGGTCTTGATTAATGCCCACCGATAGATGCTCTGACGAGCTACTAATGACTTAACCCCATTACATGGTTGAATCATCTTGCGAAGTTGTGACTTTGACTTTGCCCTGAATTCTCCTCACGTTTGGGAATAGAACATTGAGTATTGTAAAATAACTTAACTTGCCCAAGTGAGTTTTCGGCGATTTCTTCTCCTTTACCGAGGCTGCAGAAGTTCCACCCAGTTCACTTAATGCGTGGTGCCTCTTGTTTCTGTCTAAGCCAAAATACCTTCTTCAAGCTAATAAATCGCCGTGACGGAAGTAAAGAAAAGGAAATAGCCCAGAAATATGAAGCTGAACTGGATGCGCTGAGAATGAAGCTGACTTCTCAAGAAGAAGAATTTCGGTTGCAGCAGGAGACTCTGATCGCGGAATTGAATAAGGTAATTGTTGTTGAAAGTTTATCTCTCGACGTTTGCTCTCGGAACAAAACTTTTATTGACTTTGAAACTATAAACTAAGAAACTTTGAATATATTATAGTTGTTTTAGATCGTTTCTCAAAACGAAGCGCTGAACAGCGAACTTGAGCATTTCAAGGCAGATGGGTCGATTTACTCCTCACCTCAAGCAGGTTTGTCCTTTCTCGAGAATTTTATATTTATTTATGCTTTACCATATTCATTAAAATGCTTTTTTACAATTTGTTCTTGAAGTCTCTTTGGCGTAATTCAGGAACGCCGTGTGAGCCACAACCATCAATTGTGGAAAATAGTGAATATGCATCGGTAGGGTCTCGTGAAGTTCTCACGGAAGCCTCGACATCTTCCAGGTCCTCCGTTGGTATTCAGTGCGACGGATCTGAAACGCCCTTATCGGATGCAGGTAATTTTGCATAATGGTGCACTAGGTTGAATGCAGTTGGGTTTCTTTCTTGTTGTACACCAATTATTGTTGTTTGAAGTGCACCTTTCAGTTGAATATTTCTAGTTGCCGTTACTATTAGGACTGCCTCGTTGTCTTATGTCTAGATGTTATTTGTTATTACATTAGGTTGCAGGGAGAGTTCTCTCGCAAAAATTTTGCAATAATTCAGATTTCTCACGGGGTTTTCTTGGATCTTCTACAAGATTACTATAAGATGAATACTTGTAGGCGCATATAAAATCCGGAGATAACATGTCGTATCTGACTATCTTCTTTCGCAGGGAAGGATGCATCGCCATGTGAACTGATATACGAATCGAAATCGTGTCAGGCTGACGAAGGGGTAAATGTTCCGGATTTGGAAAATCAGCTGCTGGAATATAAGGAAATGTGGGTTTTTGCTTTGATGGTTTTCTTCTGGAAAGGTTCTTATCTTTGAAGGTAGTGGCTGCCGAGTTGTTCATTAAGATAGGGTGTAGTTTGAATGCTTGAAACATGCGCGTATCTAGTTGATCAGATGATGAGGGCGAACCAATTAGATCAGTTTGGCAGTTTTTGACATAGTTACACTCACCAACGCATTGAGTCACACTAGAACAAGTGGTTTGTGACCATCCTAGTGTTTTTCTCGAGTTCACATTCTGGATTGAAACCTTCCATCTCCTGTGAAAGAGATATGGCACAAAAAGTAGTCAATAGGAATACTACTAATTAGAGCGTATATTCCGTGACTTATACTCTTTCAGGGTAGCGGAGCTTAGAAGTTCATTGGAGAACCTGTCATCCAAAAACGCGAAGACGTTATCTGACGTACAAGAGAGGGAAGACAAGATAGTGTCTTTGATGGAAGAATTGAAAGTGGCGAATGATAATATTGCTAAGGTTGGCCTATCATTCCTTCCTTCAACTTAAAAGAAACGACAACAGCTTTTCAGAAAAAGGATTTCATTTCCCATGCCATACGTTCCATATCGAAGGTAACGGATTGTATTGGACACGAGCGTGTGCCTCTTCCAGAGCAGTGTACTGATGAGCATCTGCTGGAGAAAGAGATACATCTGATTTTGAACTTCATATCGGAAAATCAGACCGCGATCGCTAAGGTCACTGATGAAAAGGTTTGCTGAAGCTGCTCACATTTTGTTAAGAGGGCACGCAGTCAAGGCAGTATATTTTGCAGACCGCTGTAGAGAAACAGTTATCAGAGGCTCAGGCTAAGGTTGACGCTTCAGCAGCTAGGGTTGCTCAAATGGAGGAGGCTCACAAAGCAGAGAGAGCTCGTGCAGACGATGTACGTCACAAAGTGCTTTTAGTGATTTTTTGCGTTTGCTAATGTCTAACCTTTTGAAGGACATTCACTCTCTCTCGGCAAAGTTGCTCGAATTGCAAAAAGCTCATGATTCTAAGGTGGAGGCGATGGAACGAGAATCAGCTAATAATTGTGATGAGGTCTGCTTGAGTTATTGTTCGAGTGAACTTTCCTGATTTTTGGTTGCAGTTGAAGGCAAAAATCGCTGCTTTGGAAAACTCAGGAAGCAAATTTTGTGAGGACACAGTTGCCATGCTTGAAACGCGATATCAACTCGTAAGTCTGTTGATTCTCTTTTGCATTTCCGTGGAATATGAATCATCCATTTCTTCGATTAAGGAGTTGGCTGACCGTGAAAAAATGTTTGAGAGTGAAAAGAAGGAACTGCAGCGAAAGGTATGCTCTTTAGAGGCTTCATTAGTGGCCAAAGACGAAGAAAAGGTAGGCTTTTGTCACTGAATATAATTTGGCCAGCGATGTCAAGTGCCACTTTTTATTGTAAGAATATCTCCTGTTAGGCGTTAGCTCTGAAGAAGCAGGCGGCTCTCGTCAAGGAGCTACAACGTGCTGTTAGAGAAGAAAAGAAACGAGCTGAATCAATGGAAAAGCTAGGTCGTTGTAGCTCGGAGGAAAGAGGTTGGCATTTAATAGGAGAAACCGATGCGAAGAATGCGCAGGTGAGTTCTGGAGTTGTTTCTGGAAACATTTTGCAACTCGTTGTCATTCTCTTCCCAGTGCTTTTATTCACCACATAGATTCCGTATCGGTGCACTGTCCCCGAGACTCAAATGCAAATGTGTCTTAAGGGGGTGAAGTCATGTGGTTGTTCAAATTTATACCTTCGCAATTGTGGCCAGATCCCAGTGTGGACATGTTTGAGGACGCCTCTTGATCAAAATAATCATTTGTTTTTATTCTTCGTTGACATAGAGGGGCCGGAGTTTGTTAACGGCTTAGCAACTTACTACAACTTACCAGAGCAATGTTGCAATTTGTCGTAGTAATTTTTAATGTACGCAGTAAAATCATCACTACTGATTGTGAGAAAACAATTTTCTCTAGACTTTGGATGGCCTCGACAGTCGTAGCGTGTCTTCAGCAAGTGCTCTGGAATCAGACAATTTTGAGCTCATCAGCAGGTTGACATCACTGCAACGAACACACGCTGAAACCCTTGACCGCGTAAGTTTTTTTTTAATCTTTGATGGCGCAACTCATTTTATTTTTCGTTCTACTTACCATCTTCATTGCCTGCTCTGTTATCTATCTTCCTTTGAAATGCCTCGATACCATTCCAGATAAATGCGCTTGAAGCCGAGAATGCACGCTTGAACTGCGAAATTAATGAGAAAAGTGAACTCATTGAGCACTGGATAAGAAGGCGACCATTAGCGCAAGGAACCGCTGTATCGACGCCATCAAGAACAGAAGGTACAGCGGCTCTCTAATTTCAACATCAATTTTTTACTTTGTATCTGAGGTTACTTCCTTATTTCCCCCTCCCTGCATCGAAATGCGGCTCTCGGAATGCGTGAGGCTCTCGGAACCTCATATTACCAACATCTTTTGTTACTGCAGTGGCGATCCAAAATTAGAAGTGAAACAATTTAACCACTCAGTGCAGCCGATTATTTTTGATTCCCTTGTCTCATAGACCTCTTAATCGGATCTAGTCGTACGTTACTTCGCAATTGACGAATATGTCAACACTTTTTTCACATCTAAGCAGTCTTTTAGCTGCGTCCAACTCTGAGTCTCTTCAGAGATACCTCATGTTCATTCATTTCATTAATTAGACTTAATCGTTCTAGGTACCTTCCGAAAGCTCTTGCTGTCAACATTGCCAACCGATGAGGCCACTAACGACATCAAAGAAATGAATAAAAAACTTCAACGTATGCTAGAAGAAACTTTATCAAAGAACATCATTCTCCAAAGAGTAAGTTTTCGATCTTCAGTCCTTCACGTGTATCACTTTCCATCCCGGTGAGTATCGATTCGCTTGTTTAGCATCACTATATTCTCGAAAATTCCGTCTAAATCCTCGTCTATTGGGAACTTCGAGCTTTCTTCTTTCTACAGCATATTGAATGATATAAACTGCATATCCATCTTGCCTGTGCAGAACCCCTGTGTTTGTTGAAAACTCAGTTAAAACAGGAGTGGCGGTCGAATGTTTAATATACTAGTACCACGTATTCCGACATGAAACTCTTCATCCGTTCTCCTGAGGCAGTCTCAGCGTAGAACTTACTTCCTCTGTCTTCGAAAAGGGTGGTTCTTTCAGCAGAACTGTACCTCATTATGAATTGCTTACAACCCATGCTCATGTTAGTTAAATTTATTGTGGAGATGGAGAGGGTTGCTAGAGCTAAGGCTGAGCCATACCTTCTGAATGGTAAATGTTATAGAAGAAGTAGTGTTCATGGAAAGGGCGAATTTGATCAGAGAGCTGACGCCTCTGTCGACGTAAGCTGCGAGGAAAAATTCGTCCCACTACGAAAATTCTCTTCCAGCCAGTCCGACGAAGTCGCATTTGATATTCGTGGCCGTTATTGTCAGATAATCAATATGCGCATACGGTCTCAGGTGGACTTACCATGAAAATCAGTGTCCTAGTCTTTCATAGTTTCCTTTCGTGATTTTGAAATTTTGAAAAGGTCAGCTGATTTTTTTCCAGGACCTTCAAACACTCCTGGAGCGCACAGAGATGTAACTGATTAATATGTTCAAAGAATTTACTGTTGACTGCTGACCTTCGATATGCTTTCACTTCTGCCGTTGTGAACTGGTTGTGAGCCTAAGTTTTCTCATTCTGCGATTATTGCTGCTATATTTTTTTATTCTTAATGTTCATCCACTGTGTCACATTTATTTGTTTACTATAGAAGAACTCTCGATTTATCCTTCATTTGCCTTCATTCCTCAGATGAATTTTCTCTCACCTTCGCATTAAATACGACGCAGTAGTTTAACGTCCTTCTCATTGTGGAATATTTAGCATAAGCACTTAGACGCTCAATATAATCAAGCATAATGAACTTTAACGCTATGAAATAGCTTCTAGTCACTTTAGTGTGCAGTTGAACTTGAGTGATACTATTTCATGTACAGTGTATGGCCTTGGAGCTAAGGTTGTGACATTCTCACTGCTGCCATGGCAACTCCGAATAAAAAAAATGTAGATACGTTTTGCAATAATATCCTTTTCTGGAAGTAGTCAATTCCTTTATTACAATGCTAAGCATTATAGTTGTGAGTTTCAGTGGTTCGGAGCATGAGTTAAGTTGTCTCTAGATTTTTCTTTTCATAGTAGCTTGTTTTTTGTCATATTGTTTAGTCCTATTTAAATCTATAAAAGAGCGTAATAAAGTTTAGTAATTGGGTTTATTTTGCATATGAACAAATCGTTTTTTACTGTATTTCATCGATTTACCGTGTCTTGTGTCTATGCGATAATATTAATGAGTAGAAGTAATCATTTAGAATATTGGGCGATGCTAGACATCGATGACACTCCTGGGGGTGCTGGCTCAGTCGAATCATCGCTTCTCGATCATGGCTTGAACAGCTCTAGTGTTGCTGTCAATCAGGTCAGTTCACAGTCTTGGAGGCAATGGATCCTAATCGGGGTGAATCCACACAGTAGAGGGTGTGTGATCGGCCGTGATCCTGATCATGAGAAATTGTAGGTCACGCAAGCACCTTGTTTTCTGAAGCGACTACGAGGGACCTCATAGTTTATAACGTGGAAGCTGGTCTACTTTAAATTCAAGGCCGATGGTTCTTGTGTGGGAGGTTGTGGCAATAGCATCCGCTGCTCAAAACTGAGGCCCTTGAAGTGTTGTGTAATGTGATGTACAAACTAGAGCATCACATCTTTTAGTTGTTTGCCTAGCACAATGGTCCAAGTGTTCAATCATAACTTGGTTGTATTACCTGCTATCTTTGTATAGCTTTTTCTTCATAGAGAATAGCAAGGAAGGCAGACGTTCCTTACTTGTTTTAGTTGTTCCCTGTGGAATTAAGTATACAAGGTTGTAAAAAAATTATTCATGGGGCATTGTAACGATACTATTGTCTTTCAAGAATAACGTGATATTTCTCACTCCTGTCCTCACATTTCACTCCACATTCAAATTTCGGGTCGAATTTTTATTTTCAAATATTGTCCCCTTGTCTAGAGGTGGATTCGGCTAGAAGTTGACACCACGAGTAGATTGGCACATCAAAAGAGGGCACCGAGTGCTGAATCAATTTGGATCCCTGAATTAGAACAAAACTTTCATAGCGTTAGTTTGACCCCTAAACAGGATTCCCGCAGTTGTTTTTTGTAAGATATCGCTTTACGATTTAACGCGAGCGCTCGGCTTTTTGCTTGTAGAGGCTACGATATTCACGTCCACAGAGCAAAACCTATTTTGAACAGGAAACTCGAGTATATCGTGCCCAAATCAGGAAAAGTAGGGTCTAATTGTGTATGGTGCCAGGAATTTTTCAGTATAGGTGTGTTCCATTTCAAATGGCATGGCGGGCTAGATTTCGCTTGTGCCGGGACCACACCACTTTCGATCTTACAAATAGAGTGGAGACGCCAATTTTTTAGATTGAGCTAGGAGAGGAAGAAGCAGTTGAACCACATGTCAGTGCAGAGTCTGTGCTCGATCGCCTGTCTAAATTCCCCTACCAAGTGTTCGTTTTGTCTGAATATGGAAGGCCCATCTTTGTGTCGTGAGTTGCTAGTTTTTAACTGTTGTCTTATGTCAGATCGTCTTTCCTATCCTCCAGTCTAAGAACGAAGCGAAATTTTTCTTGGTATCTCACTCCCGTTAAGATCGAAGGTTAACTTCTGCGTGTTACTTTCCCTTCTGTCTTTTTCCGACTAGCGATATTATTCGCTTTTTGACTCTTCCACGCGATAGCATGCTATGTTTGAGACGGCGATATCTATGACAAGCAAGACATCCTTTCCCACGCAACCTTTGATTGTTGTTCTATGACTTTCTACGAACGAACAACCGATTCTATGGTGTAGACCTCCTCTGCACCATGAGACTTGTTTATGGACGCTGAGTTTTTTCCATTTTATAACCCGCTGTGGCCTCACCACAGCTTACAATTGCCCAGAATGATTTCCTGGCTAGAATGTCGAAATAACAGATGATCTCACTGGTTCGCATTCTTTGGATTTTTTGCTTCCAATAATTTCTCTTTACGAAGCAGTCATTCGTATTCATGGTTGATTGTTCTGGGTCTGATGTGGTTGCCTTATTTGAAAACTGTAAATTCAGTCGCCAAGGTTGCAACTCCTTCGCTTTCTTGTGGGCCCAAATCTGCTTCGAGTTCAGGATTTGAACTTAAACATCACCATAGACTCAAATCGCCCTTCTACTCAGATGGCATAAAGTCATTCTACGGAAAATTCTATTCCGCTGACACAGAGAAACAGTTGAAACATAATAAATATCATATAACTGGGAGACAACGCGGGTTTGTGAGCTAACTCTTTATCGTAGCTACAGCATGGATGCGGATCTTGTTATTACCTGTTTTTCCACCGCATCTGCTAGCACGTCAACAACAGTGATAACAGGAACAAATAGCAGGGTGTCACTGGGAATGATGACAGAAACATTTTCCTATGACCAGAGGGGCTGATTCCAAGGCTTCAATTTCTAAACACAAATGTCAGGAACGAAGTGTTTGCAAATGTTCAAACCGGTAAGAGTCATTACCCAGGTAGAGCTGATAGGTGCACCAATGGAGCTGGAAACAGGAAACAATTCACTGCTCACGCTGCGCGCGTACCTCACGTTAACTCTGCACCCGCTCCAAATAGCTAAATACTTTCGGGACGTGTCGGATAGAAATAGCGTTCTCCAGTGACCCCGTTCCCCTGACTACCATTTATTTTCCCTTTGGGCTTTTCAAGCTGATAAAACATCAAAAGTTATGATCTTGGTTAGGTGGTGAGAGATTTCTTGGGTTCCCGGTCCCTTCGGTTTTGGTAAGTCGCTAGTCTGCTCCTTAGGTAGGAAACGTTAGTGACTAATGCTGGTAATTATGTTGTTCAGTAATTCCAATTGTGTGCTGAGTAAAAAAAAAAGAAAAAAAGAAAGAAACGGCCCGACTCACTCACTTTCTCATCTGCCTTGGGAGCTCAGACTAGCAGGTGCTTATGTTGCTTTTAAATCAGAATGGTAAGAAGGAGAGCCCGACCAATGTGGGTCTAGATGAGATCACAACACTTACCGTACGTGAGAAGAGTTCATCAGGAAAGATACAATGACTTATATGACAACCTAGTTGGCACATGGTCAACAATTATCACATAAAACTGCCGCTCAAGGATGAGCCACAGACATGAAAGGAAGGGGGTTTCAAAAATCCGAAATATTGAAGTCAGTTCGGCCTCTCGGACTACTTCCCCATAAGATCGTTTTAATGGTCGGGCCATGCTCACATTTGTGTGCGCCCTTTCTTAATAGGTGTCATGATAATCTAAGGAATTGACTAAAACTTATTCCCAATCTGAGCCTCATAAATCCTTCTCAGGTGTGGCCATGAAGATCAGCTGTGTTCGCTGTTTGCTCTAATTGGAGTTTTCGTTTCGAGGGTGAAATTATGGGGAGATCGATTGCTCCAACTTTCATCGGGTGATGTACATGTTCGTTTCTGCCATCGATCATCGCTTATACTTTGCATAGGTAGGTGTTACGCAATCTCTGCAGTCTATCATAATGTGAGGGAGCGCATATCTGTTTTTGGAATGATTTGACAATTACAGTGTCACGATCTTACGAGTTACTGGATGACCAATTGAATGTGCTGTTTGACCAGATTGTATCCACCTTATCGAGGTCGCAGTTGGATATAGTCTACAAGAAGAAAGGCGACAACTATGATTTGCGGAGGCTACTAAGAGGCACTGACAAGTATGTCATTTAGTCTGTTATGCTTTTGATATTGATAATTCAACGTTGTCAATCAAGTGGGTAATCATAAGATCGTCTAGGTCCCAAAAAGCTTCAAGACAACTCATTGTGAGGTTTAGTCCTTCTACATTCTTCGTTTCCTTTATTCTTTTCTCCCAATTTCTAACGTGATACCGTGCCGTGATGGTAACCTTCAGACTACTATGGTTGATTTGCTATTGAGAATTCTGAGAGGAAATGGATTTTTGATAGTAAAAGAGCTAAGAACGCAGTACCCGGGAAGTGTAAATGCAGAGTGACTAAGTGTCAGTTGTTTTTGTGTGGTGTCTCCATACCTATGCTTCGAAAGTCAGATACAAGGCTCACTGGCAAGCAAAAAAAAATTTAAATCGGAGATTGTGTTGCAGATACATGGACAGTAGTGTGTCAGCATGGCGCACCGACATCTCGTTACTACAATCAGCCATTCGGATACTTCCAATGCAACCGTCCGACAGGGACTATTTATCGTCTACGATGGTTTCATGTCTTACAGCTGCGAAACTTGACGTGTGTTCGTATTCGCATTTGA
Organism: Haemonchus placei; assembly: GCA_900617895.1. Classification (NCBI taxonomy): domain Eukaryota; kingdom Metazoa; phylum Nematoda; class Chromadorea; order Rhabditida; family Trichostrongylidae; genus Haemonchus; species Haemonchus placei. Next base: position 31,303 of record UZAF01016619.1, read on the forward strand.
TAGTATCTCTCACTTCCATTATTCCCCATCTTTAAGGGAGTTCTTTTTGGTTTGATGATTGCCCACCGACAAGTGGCAGCCATGGTACGTCTCAGACGCTACGCTTTGCATCCTCGTGACACACACATTCTCTTGAACTTGATCTCGGGAAACAGTTCTCTCCGAATTACGGAGGCGCAGACATGGACACCAATATGTCTGCCAAATTTTAATGACAAGTAATCTCTCTACAAGTATTGCCTGAGGGAATTTAATTGATTTTATCTCATTCAGGGGTTTCGTTTATGCCTACATCTCATTTCCATGGGAGGAGAGTGCTGCTTGTCTCATCTTGATCTCGGTCAAAAAAGACCACTTCGACCCATTGAATGAGGTTTTTTAAAGTCAAGCTTCTCAATGGGTTTCAGCTAACTCATTTGAGGTTAATTAAGGTCAAGAAAAAAATTGTGGAAAAGCTGGAAGGCAATACCAAGTTCTTCCCCAGTTTCCAAACTTCTGTCGAAACGCCCGTTGCCTTCAGCATATCTCAGGTTGGATGTGTGTGATGATGTTGGCTTGTTTTGTTAGCTATAATTTTCCGATTCAGATTGGTACTGGTAGCGACGTTTTGTGGTCATTTGTTTACAAAAATCGATCTTCACGTCAAGTCTGCATTTCTGGTGCTAAGTGAGTTTTAAAGGGGATTTATCGGTTTTGGCAAGGATTTGTGCTGACATTTATTGACATTTGACAAAATGGAACACGAGGTTGATGTTGAGGTCATGATGCGATGCTTCCGTTTTGTATAGACCCTCTTGACATATCTCGAACTTAGGTATGAAATGTAGTGTGTGGCTTCCAGTTCAGGCAACGGCGGTGCACTGATCAGAAGCACCAATTCCACCGTTCATTTGGATGAATCTTTTTTGAGTTCACATAGCCACCCTCCTGCCTTCATCAGGATGTTTTCGGGATTTAGTTTTCCCTCTCCTCACACTTTTCCAGTTTCATAGGCGAAATTCCGATCCACTGTTATGCCATTCGTTTAGCTTCTGGAATGTCTTCTAGGTCGGACCTGTGGCCTGAAGGATTGTACATGGGGCAGTGACGAGCCTAAAACTTTCACTGAGCGTCGTGTTAAGGGTTCTAATAGCGGTTTGGCCGACGAACGTACCCGAAAGTGGAAGTGTTATGACGGCCTTGTTAAGGCTGCATCATCCACAGTGAAGCCTTAGGACGCCAACGAATAATGCGCTTATATGGGAGGCAACCAGACGGTTACAGACGTCGGCGCAGTTATACGGAACCTGCGTTTACACGTTTTCCAAGGAAGCAATTTTTTGTTGTGAACTATCCCGTCAGTCCCAGAATACATTCAAAGAAAGATAATTTCGCCATTTCTGTCCTCTGTGCCCAGCTCTTTATGCTATAACAGCCTGACATTTTGGCAGAACCCCTTACTCGACAGAAACTGTCATCATAGTCTTGTACAACCCCTTTTTTACTTATTCCTCTTTTTATAACCTTATATTTTTGAAAATCTGGCGGTTTTCTCGCTGTCTTCGTCACCCTTTCCCTTCTTACCAGGAAAGGATACCAAGTCGCAGTGGCCATTTAAGATAAGATGTATACCGACGTAGGTAGTTTCGAGCGCTGATCTTAAATCTGAATTCCAAATCTGCGAAACGGTTCTGGGAACAAAGTTACAGGTCCTCTCTCCCCAGGTGTCTTGTAACTTCTTCGCTTTTATACGAGAACCAAGCAGTACGAAACGTGCAGAGATGGCGCAGTTGGGAGGACGATGGACTAGTAGGCGTGGCATCGGAGGTTCGAATCCTTTATGTGCCAGCTTGTTTCGCTTTTTTATAAAAAGTATATTAAACGCTTGTAAAACCCTTTTATGCGTCATATCGACTACCTACGCCTCTCCTTCACATTTATGGAGCACCAAAAATGCTGATACAATTGAATTTTACTGCGCAATACTGTTTCTCATTTCATTTAGACGGGAGCTGTGAGAGTGACGGGTGTGGTGAACTATTTTTAATACGTTGTTCACATTGTGACAAGCTCTTTTGTTTCAAACACTTTGTACTGGATTATCATATCTGTTCATGAAATGTACACATATTGTTCGTATGGTATTTTTGCATAAAAGTACATCTGAACTGTATCAGTTCTCTTCTACCCGTGCAGAGGGAGAGCATTACTTCGTGCAGAAGCGCTATAACCTGGTGAGTCACCTGATGGATCAGAAAGGTTTTATGTACACCCTTATTCGGTCTTTGGAGGTGGAGGCCGTGAAAAAAAAAAGAAAAAAATTCAATTGTATCAGCATTTTTGGTGCTCCATAAATGTGAAGGAGAGGCGTAGGTAGTCGATATGACGCATAAAAGGGTTTTACAAGCGTTTAATATACTTTTTATAAAAAAGCAAAACAAGCTGGCACATAAAGGACTCGAACCTCCGATGCCACGGCTACTAGTCCATCGTCCTCCCAACTGCGCCATCTCTGCACATTTCGTACTGCTTGGTTCTCGTATAAAAGCGAAGAAGTTACAAGACACCTGGAGAGAGAGGACCTGCAACTTTGTTCCCAGAACCGTTTCGCAGATTTGGAATTCAGATTTGAGATCAGCGTTCGAAACTACCTACGTCGGTATACATCTTATCTTAAATGGCCACTGCGACTTGGTATCCTTTCCTGGTTAGCACCATGAATTCCATTATTCTGCTCAACTGGGTACCATAGAATTATCGTGAAATCTGTTTTCAGCATGGCCATAGATTGTCTCTTCTGCAGATTTCTACATTTAATGCAGTATTTCTCAATAGCCCCGAAGTGCTTTTGTTAGGCGTCGGAAAAGGGTGTGGCGGCATTGAAAGCTGTTTTCACAATGACGATGTTTCACCTTCAGAGTTCCGTTGATCTCACGAGCTGAGAGGATCAGTGCACGGACTTTGTTTGAAAGAATCACTCATCTAGTCCGGGAGGAATCTCACATGCGGTGTCTTTTTTTGAAGAGGAATCGTGACAACGTCCTTGTATGGGTCAGTTCCTCGATAAAAAATTCCCTTTCCAATTTCACGTTTTTACCGTCATCTATTTCAGGTAACCGACAAGTTTGAGTTGCAGTGCGTCTTTAGCCCATTGGTGTCGGCAGTAATGGCTACCACTTTGGTTGATCGCCTGTTGAAAACGCTAAAATATCATGAACAACGATATTTCATAATACACACACCTTCATTCTAAATTATATGAGATTTATCATTGTAAATAAATATTAGTATCGAGATGGGAGAGGCTAAGACCAAAAATGCTACGTTCTGATATTCAAAGCATCTGATGGAGTTCGACTTGAGATTCGTCAATAGAGTAGCACTGATTGGACGAAAGCCCCTTGGGCCAACCGAGAGAGCTCGTGCCACGGTTTGGGCAAGTACTGAAAAGACCGCAGAATGTAGATTGTAGATTGAAGCTCGGGGTATGCGACCCCAAGGAGCGTCACAGAAGAGATGATGGGACATGATCAAGAAGGACCTCGCCGAAGCTGAAGCACTGGTAGAAAACGCCGTGGACAGAAAGAAGTGAAGCTGCTGACAAGAACAGCGGACCTTGCAACGGCGCGGATTTAACGCTAGGGAGAACAAGAAGAAGAAGGAATAGATTGCCAGGCTCTAAGTTGTGGGTTGGGTTGACTTCTGGTAGCTAGCTAGGGTATCCCAGAATGGACGAGGAGCTCTGTTTTTGAATACAACCTGGAATCGCCGCCTGGAGACTTCTCAGCCACTCGAGTGTAAGCTGAGTCGATGTTAAGAATATCAACTGTACCCTTAACTCCCCAGACACGTGTGCGTAGATACTCCTGTGAGATACAGTAGGTATATTGACGCAGCACTGCAGAAACAGACAGTCCATACTCTGAATCCACCTGCGTCTCTAAGCAAGTACAGGCAACTTTTGATCGGCGATCTGCTCCCTTGTCCGCCACCTTGAGGCGTCTCGTTGCTAAACGGATGAGATCTTTCAGTGAGAGCGAACCTCAGTGAAGGGGAAAAGTTACTGACAAACATGGGGGAGAGGATTTGTAGACCCTGAACAAATTTTCTTGCTACGGCATGGCAGGACCGCTCTTTGAAGAGGTTTTCATGATCAACGACCGAAACGCGGCATGATTTCCTTCCGAGTGAGCGAGCACTTTATAGAAGAAGATCAAAGGCACAGTTCACGATTGAAATGATTTGTGCGATTTCCATAAGAATAAAACTGTGACCCCCTATATGGCGCTGTTAGATCGAAAAACGACTTAGGTAAGACGTTATAAGGGCGCAAAGGTTGTATTGGCTGTATGCACCAAAGGCGGACCAGTTTTAACGACATTCCAGAGGTAGCACCGTCCACAGGAAACACCCGTAGGAAGTTCAAACAACATGTGACCCATGGCAACAAATCGGCTCCTCACGCAATTGTAACAACAGGAATCTCGTCCGAACACCCCTTCTATGCCATTTCCGTCATGACAATCTCGTACAACATCTCTTTTCACTGCTTTTAAGATACCTTCGCTCTCACAAGTCGGCGAATTCTTGCTTTCTACCCGACCGATGCACTTCCGATTTTCGATTTAAAAAGGGTACCTGACAATTATCGTGAACATTGCCTTCAGAAAGCCTCTCCAAAAAAAGAAAAGATGTATATTAGGTTGTCGGAAAAATATTTGCGCCTTTTGCAATTTTTTTTTTGAATTTATTTTTTTCCTTCACAATAACAAACAATTAACAAATATATGCACCATCATTATCGACAAGGAATTGCCATTCACCAGGCAACTTGTGGTTCCTGCTTGCATAGTATTCCTGGGGTTTCGAGGAGGAAAACTCGTCAATGTACGTCTCGAGTTGATTCACATAATCGAACTTCTTATTTTTCGGATGGTCTGACAGCGACAGGAGCAGATGATAATCCGTTGGAGTTAGGTCTGATGAATACGGTGGGTGGGCCATAACATGCCATCTCAGGCTTTGAAGCTTCTTCTGGGTCTCCTTCGACAAGTGTCGGCGAGCACTGTCGTGGAGAAAATAGACTTTCCCGAGTTTCTCTCTTAGAGCTGCAGCAATCCGGTCCACAGAGCACACTGGGCTTCTGTGCTGACAGCGGAGTTCGGTGGTAGAAAGTCCCAGTGAATGATCCTGTTGAATGGCTACAAACGCTTGACATTGCCTTCTGAGGTAGGAATTCGGGATTGGAGGTCGGGATTCCATGCTCTACGCATCTAAGCCACTGGCGCTTCCTCGTGTGGTTTAAGAAGGGAACACACTTCTCGTCGCCAGTGGTCAAGTCTTCCAGCCATGCGAAGGTGCGTTGGAAAGTCATCAAGTTTAGGCATGAATCCCTCTTCATTTGGAGGTCGTGACCACCCAGATCAAAACTTATCCATATCTCCAAATCTCCCTCTTGCTTCAGCTGATGGGTACTAAACCTAGAATCTTCTTCAACCAGTTTCAGGAGATAGTCAACATTGAGCTCAGCTAGTCTCCTAAATCGTGGTTCTTCGGTCCAGTCAAAGTGGCCATTTTTGAACTTCTTGTACCAACTTCTTGATATGCTATTAGAGACAATGAATGGTGCTATCGCATCGCATATTCCCCCTCAATATGGATTAGAGTTTTTTTCTGAACTTATGAAGAAAAGATAGTCTGACTAGCTTTGAGTCGAGAGCGATTCTTGCAGCCATAGCCGTTGCGAAATACGACGGCAGATATGGTGTGGAGAGCGCATTGACCTGCACTTACATATATTCCGCAGTGAAGGCTCTAGAGCAATCCCCAAAGATTTCACAACATGGAAACCAAAATGCGCAAATACTTTTCCGACAACCTAATACATAACAAGTGCCTGAGCAACGGAAGAACCGACTTCAGGAGTTATGATTACGAAGAAGAAATTGCTTTGTCGATTTGAATATTGGAGCTACATTCCAACGAAACTGCAAGTTTTTATTTTTCGGGTGTTAATCCAATTTTCAAGTTCTTGCAAACTGATAGATACATAACTTATTTTGCAATCTGATCAAAATATCAAGAAAAAATTCTCTGACAGCAACTTTCCAACATTCCGCTTACAACCATCAATGAACATATGTACAAGATCACAGCAAATTAGAACACGACCTCGTTTTTAAATAGAAATTTGAGATCGTTTTGCAGGAAATGAGCTAGAGTTATAGCTGTCTGTCGGGTAGCGATAGCCCATCGGGGATCTTCTTGTGGAGCGATCACCTGAATAGCAATTGAACTGGAATAGTGTGGATGATATGCCTTTCCGGATAGTTTGGATTCGGTCGCTATAGTTTGTAAGTTGTAGTATTGTAACGTAACCTTCCAGCAACAGGAAGCTGCGAAGCAGCATTACGATAAACGAAAGTATGAAACTGGTGAAGGTCAAAAGAGATGAAGCAAATATTTTCAGCTTTAGAGAACAACACTGATCTTCAAAAGGGGGGGGGGGACTGGATTAGAAACGTCTTGCCATGATATACATCCATGATATGTTCCCTATGTTCATTCAGTAAACTCGTCCTTATAATCCTAATACAGAGTGATTGCCCTGCAAATGCCGTGCTCTCCCCCGTGTAAAGTCGGTCCCTCACTCAAGTTCCTTTCGAATTTGGATGCTCTGGAAGGAGAGCACAACAAAACACAACGCAGATATCCGGCCGAGCACGGGCAACACACAAACCCGAGACACCTAGTGCTTCACACGTCATGAGCGGAGCCCTGCTCAACTCAGGTGTGTCCATATAATTAGGTTCATTTCCCTTTTTTCAACTTGGCTGCACAGATTTGCTCAGACTAACCCCCTCCACGGACGGGATCCAGTTCAGTGCTTTCTAGCACCCGCCATCTTAATCCTAATCTGCCGCCGGTACCCATACCAAACTTGGACGCCTAATTTCCAAACTAAAAATTTTGCGAGTTCTCATAATGTCGCCTGTACCCCTATCGAATGTGAATGCTCTATGCCCATATTAACAGCTCCTGATCATACCCCGCTCTTTAGGGACATAGTCCAGGCCTGCCGCCCACCATACGTTTTCCCATCTTACCGCCTTCGAACCGTTTGGTTCATAGGAAAGGAGTTATGAATTTGCAGTCAAACACACACACAGGCAAACCAACAGAAGATGGTAATAAGGAGTAAAGATTACAAGTAGTCGCTGTTGTTCTCCATTCTAAGGTCTCGTTATTCGTTGCCCTACAGTATCATCTTGACTTTCTATTCCTTCCGGATTGAGGATCCGAAAGCGAATGAGTGCTAGCTGATGGAATCATACCGAACAGGTTGTGTCACGAGAAAGCTGTCCAGGTATAGGAACGGGCGCGTAAGCAGAGAGAGAAACCGTAATATCGATACGTTTTTATATATTTCAACAGCAGGAATTAGTAACCAATCGGTGAAGAGAAGATGGATGTGCTATTTTGGGGATTTCTTATGGGGCAATGTAGTATTACGAGGTTTTCTAAGACTATTTCTGACTAACCTGACTAACTATCACTGACTAACCTTGAAGGCTTCATCGGGCATTTCAAGATACATATATCGGTGTATCCGTACCAACTCGTACCATTGTTTTTTGGCATCGTTCACTGGAATAGCAAGAACTGTTTTTACACAATTGAATTATTACGCCACAAATGCAGATATTTACTTCACTTCAGTAGTACTGGAGATATCACATTCATGATGTTAAAGTCTTTGACGTCCATAAATCCCGTACTTGCGATCGCTGCATTCGACTTTGATTCAGAGTCGTAGTAACGGTTTAAAAGTTTACATACTGGCCTTTAAAATGACTTGCGATGGCCAGCCAATGTATAAGTCAGGGCTTTTATACTCTCAGACGGGTATGATAACCGAGACCGGAGGGATTGAAGGTTTGGTTGACATGGGTGTGTATCGAGTTGGGACTGTGAGTGCGGACCATGCATGATAGGGCGACACTGAGGGGAGAGGGGAGAGTCATCAAAAAATCTAATAAATATCATTACTTCTACCACAGGTCTGGATATCATTCGTACCTGTGATTTCAAAAAGGTCAGCTATTACGTTCCACGCCTTATCTGAGTCCTTGGAGAAATGGCCGTCGTAAATTTCTGGGTGAATCCGCACGGCCTCGACGAAATCAGGTAAGAGTTCATGGTGTAATGTCATCTGAAATGATGAGTCACTCGCGGGATATGACATTTAAAAGTATCGGGAATATGGAGGACACGGAGATACTACTAAATCATTGTTGAGAATAGTCTCTTGAACGCTCTATCTACATGAAGAAATGAGCCAGGACCGGACTTCTTAGATTCTGAATCAAAAATTCCCAAATTCCGCGGGAAGTTTAATTTCAACACTCATTGCTTTGGTCTTCCAAACTGTTACCGAGATGGGAGTATTCGTTAAGATATGAGGATTCGCGAAAGCAAGAGGCGATAGACTGGCATATAAGTCCCGTTTCCTTTGCTAGCGCTATGGCTATGCTTCAACTGTGCTATGGCAGACAACCACCGCTCTTTTATAGGACAGCAGACCAGCCAAAAGGTATCATCAATACGTGAATCACAAAGACCTTTGAAGGGAAAACATTAAAAAACGGTCAGTGATTTGGAAGCAAAGTGGAGACCGTTGCGATCAGGAGCGAGGAGACCACAAACAAGGACCGAAGGCAAATAAAACAGGTGCATAAATGACGTTATGTTATGAAGTTATGAGGGACAAGTGCGGTCTCGAGAGAGGCTAAAATCCACGTATACCGCTTTGGAGCACTGTGCATATCCATTAAGTAGCTGAGGTCACGCCTGTTTTTCTCAATTCTCAGTCGGAGGGTGATCACAGTGTTGTTAGGCATAGGCTCTGGTCAGCGTCTTGAAAGGCACAGGAAATTTGGCTTCCCATAATTCTGCCTCATGCGACTGCAAAAAACAGTATTCATAAAACAAATCGAATCAATCAGAACATTTCTGGTGCTGGAGGCAAGAATGGAGATTGTAGTTTCGTAGCGGCCAACAGTGTAGACTCAGCGCTTGTGACCCTACACAAAAGTCTAGAACTAGTTAGCTGATTGATGTGTTGAGAGATCGGTTGGATCTGTAAAATGGTATTGCGGACAACAAATAGTCAGAGAATGGAGAGCAACAAAACTGCAAGGGGAGGAAGCATGTCAATGAAGGGAGCTATAAAAGGATATTCCGAAAAAGGAATCAGACAAAGGTTATTTCCCAAAAAGTTGTCATAAAGATCTGGAGGGAATTCAGAATCCCAGCAAAAAACCAACATGAAATGATGGGAGCGAAAGCTACATAAGCCAGTGCCCTCAAAAGGATTTGACTGCGAAAAGCTTTCTCGAACTGAACACGAAGTCCATATTAGCTTCGTGCCAAATGAGCTTCAATCAGGGTGTCTACTATCTTGTGGTGCTTGAAAGAAGCCGTAAACAAAGTTGTGCGCATTTGGAAACCTCATATGCCGACTGGGACGGCACACTCAACTCCAGAGGAAATGCAAGAAGAATAGGCTGCTCAGTGTCGAGTCTGGATGCTAGGCGCCAAACAATCCGACATGTTTATGTGATAATTGAAAAGTAGTTATTTCAATGTACCCTTAACTTGCGCAGTTAATTGTCCTTACCTGACCCTTTCGCTTCGGAAGGGTTACCCATCAAATCGGGATGAAGGTGTATCACCTTCAAACATATGGGCTTCATTTTACCAAATTACCATTCTTCCCAGACGAGAGATTAGGTGAACAAAAAAGCGATTCATTTCAGGTTTGTAAGCTCTTGGTACTGGTGTGTATAGAAGGGGAACTACCCGAAAGCAGTCAATAAAGCATTAATAACAAACCAACTCTGGAAAAAGGGTCCGTAGGATTCCATTGAAACTCTGCCGAAAACTTTAACGCAACCTAAGCCCACTTGAAATAGTCAGCGAGGGCCTCAAGAGGAAGCGGCAGAATGCAAAAGCGCTCCAAGGGCTCTTGTTAGAGCAGCAAAGGTGAAACGAAAAAACGCAAAGCTCATTACTACTCAAACAAAGGTTTCAGTCGATTTCAAAAATGGGGATCACTTCTTTAAGCCTTAGCACTTTTGATCCTTTTCAAGTAAGACTTCGTGAGACCTCAATGAGGTTAAAGGCGGAGTCAAAATGACCGAACACCTGAGAGTAAAGTCCAAATGAACTGTGAAGGAGGAAATATAAGAAATTATGTACGGGTCATAAATCATACATAGTCGGGAACTGTCAAGAAGGAATGTGTCTGAAATTCACTGTCATCATAGAAGCGGGCTTTTAGGTAGGGGATGTTACCTTCGATGTTTTGCCTGACTTTTCTGTACTACGTCATTGGAACCCTTGGCAGAATGCAACTGCCCGAAACCCTTACCGTCTGGGAGATCTCCCTTATCAAAACTGCTGTCACTTTGGGAAAAATCCATCAACAACAAAACGGTTTGCCTCGCTTTATTCTACATTTCCTTTGAGTACTTTACAATGCATGCAGTGCGTTTCTTATTGCCTTCACCGTCGCTACTTTTATCTGACCCTAATGGGAGAAAGACATTAGAAGACTGGTAACGAGACTTTAGAAGACCTTTCACTCAGGCGAAGCTGGATAAGTAGGTGCTTGAAGATCGGTCATTCGAGAAATCGCCTGTTTCAACTGACCTTCATTTTTGTTAGTTCTTAATTTAACTCGATAGCAATACCGGCCATAATATAGAGGCGTTGGTCAATTCCACCACTCAGCATCCATGAACAATATCATGATTTTATTAAAGTTGATGGGATGGTCTGAATGGAATGTACCTTCTACGAAGGTATAAGGTAGGCTACGCTTAAAATTGAGAAGAACAATTTGGCATTGCAAAATGTTAGAAAAAGCTGAAAACATGGTCAAGCTGATTCCAAGGGGGAGGTTATTAATTAACGCAACCTTTTTGTCTCTAGAATTAAAAATGGACAATCTGAGTAACCAAAGCTACTGACATTATTAGTTGTGTCCGCATAAAAAAAGGTGATGATTTGAGAGTTGAATATAAACATTCCTACATCTTCAAACAACCATGCTCGACGGCATGGGCAGATTTCACTTCCGAGATTGGAATTAGCTTTGAACTCGCTGAGAAGAAGACGGCATCGGAACCGCATACTGTTTGAAATGTCAGCAGAAACGAGCTAAACACCAGTACTGTCTCACTTGTAATTTCCAAAAAACTAGCTTTGAGAGGAAATGCGAAAAAGTATGGTAGGAAAAAGAAATGAATCGAATTGGGCAGCCCGGTCTGTAACCGTTTGCAGATGAATTCGACTTGATGAGTTTCGTATTCATACACCGGCTTCCATACTGTTTCTATTGGCGTTTTTATATGAGCAATTTGGTCTAAGTCTAATTAGACCAGTCCCTGGAAATGAAAATGTGCTTTTCAAGGAAATAGCACCGAGCAAAGAAAAGGAGAGAGGGTTGTCATGTGGACTGCAAAGGAGCGATAGCTCGTTCTTCCCTGCGATTTCTCCTGCTTGATTGATGAGTCCGGAGAATCGGAAAAGAAAGAAATAACAATGAGCACTACATTCCATATCGGTTTCAGATCTTGTTAGCTTCTCTAGCCCCCCTTTCCTTTGCGATGTCCCTGATAGCTCCACGATGAGCGGGTGTGAGATTTCTTCCATAGGCAGGAATGAAACTGCGTACATGGCTGAGTACAATTCTAGAGAAGTTTCTATTCTCATTCTCTAGTTCCCTCCGGTCGGTACTTTTCCCAGGACACTGAAGGGATCTTAATAAGGAAGAACTCAAAAGCACAGCTGACGATAATTTTGGACTACCCTTTTTAGATGAAAGTGGAAGCGTTGGTGGGGAATGGAGTGCATCGCAGGCAAAGAAATCGAAAAAATTCGTCATCAGGCTTTCTAGGAGTAATGAAAACAGAGGTCATTATGACGAAGTTGCATGGGAGAGGTGTTTGGATTTCAGTTGTTGCAATCGTTTAAAAAAGATAACTACATCAAGCCAAAAATGTTCGAAATTGCCTGACACTATTGTCTTCTAGATGTTTATATTTCCATCATGGGTGTCCATTGCGAGTGGTACAGTCTTTACATTGTCTCGTTGAAACTCGTCCACTTTTGGGTGTGACATACAGCTGAGACAATATTTGATCACTCATGATACTTATCTAAGCTGTTTTCCGATCTGGCAATGCTACCTATAGTAAATGATGAGGCTGCAGATACTGCCAAGATAACAATTTTTATTGTGAACTGGGCCTTCAGCTGTTCTTAGAAGCGAAATGCAGGTAGAGAGAAAGTATATTACGGAGAGAGAACCATCTCCCAGCTTTTTATTCAGTCAAAAGGGCTATCCGAAAGATATATCAGATATGAAATATGTCGCAGTGGAGGGTACAACGGCTATACGAAAAGGAACGAGCCGAGATGACCTCATCATCGTTTTTTGTTTTATTACTCTTTTAATGACTATGTCATCCGGCACGGATGACGAGACACATCAAATATGCGAGCGAGTCGACGAATTCACGAAAAAGTCTCGCACGGCTCTTCTTAGGGGCTTAATGGTATCCAAAGAGTTGGGGGGTGAAAATGAGGGATTAGAGAGAAGAAAACAATCTGTGAATCCCACGGCTGCCATTATCGTTGCAGCGAAGCACTCCAGATAATTCTATTCAAAGGGAATGCAATATGAAACCGCTTGTGGAAAAAACCCAGTTGCACTTGCACCAAGACCGGGGCCTGATTTGCAATTAGGACGCCTACTTTCCTGCCCATTCTCATGCTTCTTATCGGACAATGGTATTTCGTCGAAAATACTGCAATGGCCAATCGAAGGATCCTTCCAATACTGGATAACGAACGCCAACATGAAAATTCTCGGACGAAGCATTCTTTGAGCGGAAGCTACTGAGAAAAACACCCAAAATTTTGCTCGGGTTCCGCATGTGAATGAGTCTTAAGGGTCACTCTTCCTACACAATTTTTTCTCATTCAGCGGACAGCCTAATCAGGAGAACATGCAGAACATTGCGTATGGATTAGGCTTTTAAAGCCTTTTAGGAGGAATCGGAAGGTGGGAACTCAGAAAAGGAGAATCATTCCAGAGCGATTAAATGGTATGAACACTTTGATATTGATTCGTGGTGGAATTGTTTTGAAATGATTTTCTAATTACTTTACTTGTCGAATTACACCATTAGGTCGGCAGGTTGATAACTGACGTTTCGATGAGAGTAAAAATACACAGCTGGCATAGTTCTCGGTCAAGAGGTACACGACTTTGTGGAAGAGCGGAGTGCGTAATGTCTCTCAAAAACAGTTCACGATAATTTCGAGGTACTCTTTTAATTCGAAAAGGAGAAATATTGGTTGGAAATAATGCATCGGTGGTGAAGGAAGCGAGAAAACTCGTAGATTCCGCGAAGAATAAGGTTTCTTAAAAGTAGTTGTTTGAGATTGCCTTGATAGAAATGTCATGTAAGGGGTATCTGGACGAGATTTCAATTATAGCAATTACGCAAAGAGCCGATTGCATCAAGCGAGACTGTCCAGAGTTGCTTTTCACTGTCGCTATGGGTGATGACAAGTTGTTTGAACTTCTTACATGAGGTCTTTTGGGAATGTTCCAGCCTTTACAATGCCGCTGAAACTTGCACATACACACGGGACAATATTTGGGCCTTTAAAACGCCCTATCCAAGACGTTTTCCGACCTGTCAGCGCCACAAATTTCTAGCAGGAGGACATATCTAGGAGGCCATTTTTGTCGTGAAGCGTCCTTTAGTTCATTTTTTGATTTTTTTTTCAATGAGGCGCCGATTAAGTGGCTATATGAAAAACATTAGCCATTGCAGGCACCAAATTCTGCCCACCAAGGCAGTTGCTTTCTAAGGGGTAGAGTTTCAGGAGAAGCACCACTGTTTTTGTTAGAGCTTATCTTAAGAAGGGCCGCTGTCGAAAGCAAAATTTTATTGCCGGCGGTTTCTCCACAGCCGAATTTTTAATGGCCCATTTCCCGATACCGAACTCCTTGACGGCTTTCAATAGAAGCAGCTGCAGCAGCTGGGATTAGATGCTTGTGTGGGTAATAGCAACTCTTCGACCAATCAAACACACGTTTTTCATTTGGCAGTTTACCAGGAGTGTCTGGGTAATAGCGATGGGAACGAAAAATACTTAAGAATAGGTTCTCATCGCGAATGAGTCTCCATCTTAGCCGGAATCACAAATTCCATAAAAGGAACTCATAGATAGTCAGGGAAGTTTTTCAGAAAGGCTTTTTAGAAAACCCATAAACAAACTAGGCCTGGGAGAAAACATGGGAGGTGACCTCGAATTTCAATAGTTTAAAGGACGTGAAAAGAGATGGGAATTCCTTTGCGTAATGTCTCAGAGGAGGAGTTTGAAAAGCAAACAGCTCGCTGGTGGCAAACGATGCTGAGTCAGAATAGTGCCGATTCACGTCAACTTCGAATCACTGAAAAATCTAGTTCATTCTATGGGCATTCGTGCCGGGCATTACGAATATGAGATTTTGAGTTCAATTGCTGTCGAGCTCTGCAAAGTATGTGGCTCTAGGATCCCATTTGCAGTATAGAAAAAGCGAAAAAAGTCTATAACATGTGCGGTGAGTGAAGGCTAAAGGGTAAAGTTCAAGACATTGATCAATCCCCGTTTGAGGAATGCGGCGTGCATTCGACTTTCATTCAGAATCGTAGTGGGGCATTGAATGCGTATGTGGTCTATACAATGACCTGAGTTGTGGCCAGCGTGTATAGGTCAGTACTTTTATCCTTTTAGACGGATCTGGAACCAATTAACCGATCAAGAGATGGGAAGGATGGGAGATTTGGGGATCCCAGACCGATATCCAGAGCTCGAACCAGGGACTAAGCATGTGTGAAGTGCGCCAGTTGCCACTGCTCCACCAGCGCTCTTTGCAGTGACCACATATGCATATTACATATATACATATACATATCGATGCCCGATCTGTCTCCAGATTGGAGTAATATTGATTCTGATGAATCCATCTGCTGGCTAGCCAACGCCGGATGGCGATTGCTTTCGATGGTAACCATTCCATAAAAAGTACCGTAGGTGGGCCGTCTATTTCTCACCATTATTTATACATATTGACCATTAGATACGATAATTTGGAACAATTAAGTGAAAAGGGTTCAGACTAATCGCTAGAAGTAGCGGTAGAAGAGAAATGGTAAGCAATTACTTCAGGCTCACGAAAGGAAAAAAGTTTGCCAATCCTCTCATCATAATAAATAAAAAAAAANAAAAAAAAACACATTTCGATTTACCAAAACCAACTTATAATGCAATGACACATAGTTTGTTTATGAATTTTCTAAAAAAAACCTTTGTAAAATCTCCCTGTCCATCAATGGGGTTGTTGAGTATGCAGGTCTGAAGAGCTCGATAAAAAGAGAAACAATGAATGAGATGAAAACGAACGAACAGAACGAACGATGCAGTGCTTCGATGGTGAGCAAGACTGGAATGCAAATCAGGAATGCAGCAGCCGTGAGCATGATCATACTCTGACCGCTTCCAAACGATCAAGGTGCTCAAAGCTACTCGAAGTGAGATGGATGCATCCCACTTCGAGTAGCTCTATGTCAAACAGAAAGATAGGACCAGTAAAGGGTTCATCATATGGATGGAAATCTTAAAGGGACAGTCTTTTGGGTAATCCAGATTATGACGAAAAATGGAAGATATGATGGAAAATAGTGGGATGAAGGCGAAGGAACTGCGTGAATAGGTGCTTCCGAAGTGAAAAAAGGCTTTGAAAAATCGTTTAAAAGGGGGCTGGATGAGAATTTTGGCAGCGGGAGGGTCCTTTCTATTGCCCTTAGAGGCAACTGAGAACTCCAGAGGAAGAACTCAGCAGCCATTTTTAGTGAACCGTGCCTTTAAATGAAACCATGCATAAAGCTCATTATGCTACATATCCCCCTGCTTTTAGGGGCTCCTTGCACCTACTCCTCCTCCTCCCATACTTCATTCAAAGAGGTCGAAAGTTCGAGGTCTCAAAAGCTGAAATGCCACGAGAAATTCTCAGTTGGTCTATCGCCTGTGCTTTTTGAATTTTGTTCTGAAGAGATTTGGAATGTCCTATGGCGAACTGTCGGTCTTCACAACAGACCATATGAATCCTACTTACTATAAACTGTCTGTCTGTCTCTCTGTCTGTCTGTCTGTCTGTCTGTCTGTCGTCTGTCTGTATGTCTGCCACGGAATTCCTTAGCTCCTTCAAATCTGCCTGGAGAGACCGGGTCACGCGAGGGATGGGTGGGCCATGCTTCGAGAATTATAAAGCACACATCAGCCTGGCGGAGCCCCGCCCACAGAGGGCGTGGCGTGCATCGAAATGAGCTGTACTGAGGACCACGATTTCAAATTCAGTCACAAGACGGCCTCAAAACTGGGATGTGAGGGTGGCTAGAGGTGTGTATTGGTAAGTTAGACCCAACTGAGGATACCCACCCCCGATGGGCGAGCGTTCTCCAAAAATGCAATGCTTTATGAAAATATTAATAACTCGGTTTGGGGAAAGCCAACGGAGCAGGAAAAGTTAATGTGGGAGGAGCATTGTCGAAGGTGTATCCAGCATAAATGACGTCAGCGGAGACCCGCCCACAATGGGCGGAGCGTGCCTCGAAGCTCACATCCCTTCTGACATTTATATGTATACGGAAATACATAACTCCAGTTCCCATGGGCCTAGAGAATTCAAACTTGGTAGTACAGGCGCCATAGTGAGAAAACTTATGGTGGCAGAAACAGACTCCGCCTACAGGGGGCGGGGTTTGGGCGAGAATTCATAACTCCTGTCCCCGTAGACCTAGAAAGTTCAAACTTGGTAGGAGTACAGGCGACAGGATGGGAACGCTTATGGCGGGTGGCAGGACCAGACTCCGCCTACAGGGGGCGGGGTTTGAGCGGAAACTCATTAATCCGATAAAGGTCTATGATGAAAATCAGCTCATGTGGCTCCGTTTCTCATGGCTAGAGCCCCTAGCGCACGCGAGAGCGTGCGTAGCCGCCTGGTATTTATTACGCCACTAGGATTAGGAGTGAAGGTCGAATGTGGAGTGCACCCCTCAGACTAAATTGATCAATGCCCAAAGGCCTCATCATTTATCATTACCCTTTTATCTAAACATTTATCATTCGGATGTATTTAGGAGGAGGTAGTCTGCAACAACAACGCCAAGGAGGAAGTGCCCGACAGTCTATTAGATTAGACGATACTTAAGAAAACCGTCCGAAATTATCGACGAGATGTCTCCGTCTCCAAAGGTCCTGCTCCTGGATGAAAGTCGGCCCCTCTGTATATGTCTACAAAAAAATCCTGAAGATTGCAGCAGGTGACGAAATTCTGCTACGAAAGAAGAATTATGAGATTTTCATTGTCTGATCAGAAGATTCCAACTGAAGACTTTAGAGATACATACAATAAACAAGTGGCTTGCCTCTATGCACCTACTGTTTTCTTATTCATAGCAAAACAGAGTAATACAGAGAGGGTGAAGGTTAGTGAAGCGGTTGGTTTTGGTGGAGTTCTTGGTGAAGGCGCTGCAGGCACTCAGAGCGTAATGAGACTGCAATGGAAGAATGGTGTACTTGGGTAGTGGTTACGGGGCAGAAAATCGGCAGCGCAATTTGTGAAACTGTGCACTTATAGGGAACCAAAGAAGTAGGTATTCATACCTATTTCTAAGGAAAACATCTACATTCTTTTGAAAGTCAGAAACGATTGCCACCTTCGTCCTTAGGAAGGGGAGCAAGAAGCTTCAGAACTATAGTCGTTCTTTGTCATTTGAAGTACCTTGAGAGAGCTTCTACCGCCTACCTTGTTTTAAGCTCTGAAATATACGGCATCTATCATAACACCGCACCTTTTCGACGAGGTATATGTGCTCCGTCTGACCATGGAATTAGAAAATTTCAAAGAAAATTCTATTTGAAAGTAGTAGGAAAGGGTAGAAGAGCCTAATAGTATCACAAAGTTCTTTCAGCTGATTGGGATACAAACTTGTTTGTATTTCCTTGCCACGAAAAGTATACATAGTTAGCCCTAGATCGGAATGGAGTAAGGGTTGGAGTGCTTCATATACCTCTCTCTAGTGGGAGGA
The DNA here is from genome assembly GCA_900617895.1 of Haemonchus placei. Classification (NCBI taxonomy): domain Eukaryota; kingdom Metazoa; phylum Nematoda; class Chromadorea; order Rhabditida; family Trichostrongylidae; genus Haemonchus; species Haemonchus placei. Next base: position 49,497 of record UZAF01016619.1, read on the forward strand.
GGGGAGGGGGGGGGGGGGGGGGGNGGGGGCGTGGAGAATCAGGTTACTGATGTAAGATTTGGATCGACCAATGGAAACCAAATAAGCATAGTCTGGAAGAAAGGAGGTCATTAGGATGAGTTGAAATCAAGGGGCTTCAAGAAGGTGTAGCGAAAAGTGTCAAAGGCTGTTGCGACAAGCAGTGCTGGACCACGAATGTGGGCGCTAGAATGTGGATGTGGATGTGCCAGTGGGAGCGATTAAGAGGGATACAAAGGTGAAGTGAGACTGCAAACCTCTACTATTCAGTTGAATACGAAGAAGAAACAGCTGTATGGAACCCCTCAGGGAGTATATGACTATTCACTGAAGGACAGCAGTCTTTGATGTACTCACCGAGAAATCTCAAGACACTCAAAGATGATGTGAATATACGCCACCTTAGTGAAACTCACATACACTGAAATGCAATTCCCGGGTAATTGGGAAGGAAAGAAAACGGCAGCTTGTAAAACAGCCGGGAATAAGCAACACAAAAGTTACGACGAGGAAGAAGAGCAGTCCTATGACATTTGTATGCCGCGGTGATAAACATGTTGTGACGAATGCCTCACTATCAGTGATATCCGCGGTTATGACGTTCCAAGAAGACTTTTGATTAAAACTGGCTTTGAATTACACCGAAGCAATGAACTTTTATCAATTGAACTGCAAAGAGAAACATCACCGCAGACAATCATTTTTCATCGACCAGGGGTTTTCTCTTCGATTCACACGGTGAATTACAATTTATCACACCCTAATGACAGAGCTCACGAACAATTGCTCGCCGTTTTGCCTTTGAACTTCAAGGCAGAAGGAATATTTTGCTATTGCTGAACCGCAAAGGTAGGAAGACTACGTCTTTCTCATAACTCGTATGACAAAGGAAGGAAACGAACTTGGGAGGAGTACAATCCTCGTCCTCATTGAGAATGCCATTCCTTGGTCAGTCAAGGGTCGGTCTCTGGAGCAATTCCACAAAAGCATATACCCCCTGCCCATTTTTCACATAAGCTGCCATTGCAAAAAGAGCTACTAGGTAGCTCCTCTCATCAACGAGATCTTTCGAGAGATTCGCTCCAAAATAAACGGGGCTTCCAGAGTGAAAAATAGGCTCAGGGCTCTTTCTATTACAGCTTTCCTTTGCAAAAGATCTGCCTAGTGACATTTAGGGGCTTCAAACCCCCATAGAACAACGTTTCACGGTGGAAATAGAACAAAACATAGGCTAAAGCCCTTTAGAATTCCAAAAGTGCTTTCGATAAGTAGCTCATAAAACACTAAGAAGACAAATAGGGTAGCGAGGTAGCGTATAAGTAAACCGCACTGAAAAAAATTGTGTGGGAGAAATGAAACAAGGTTTCCAGGAATAGAGGACCATCTTGGAAAAAACTGAAAACATCTCCTTGAAAAAACTTCTAGAGACTTCCTGTTCAGTGGCTAGGCTGATTTTAATATAAACTCGATTAGCCATGGACTTGCAACAGTGCGAAAAATTCCCCGCTATGGTGAGAAGAACGGCAATCAAACATGCGAATTGGACATTTAGCTGATGACTCGAAGTCGATGTGATGGCAGCTCGGAATTGGTGGCTGTCAACACTTTTTTCTCGTTTCTCATGCGAGGAGAAGGACTCACTTCCAAATGAGCAGAGCCCCCAAAGTGAAAAATAGCCACTCGGGGTTTTCTATTTCAAAGACGCCTCGAACACCTCGTTCTGCTGTATTGTTTTTCGAACGCTCTGAAATCGAAACCACGGTATGCAAACAAATTCGGAAGCCTTTAAGTGAGCAGAGCACAAGATTGTGGTAGATGTCGGAAGGTGGGTATTGCTTAGGATCGACTCCATTGGAGAATCATATGAGAGAAAGTATCAACGTTTCTGTCTGTTTTGCACTTTGCAAAATTGTAAGAAATTTCAGATCGCTTAGATACGTTTTGTTTTGAAGAAAAGATACGCCGTAGCCCGACATGACAAATGCCACACGTCATTTTGTCTTGGGTTGTGCAAGAACAATTGATAGTCAGTCTTTTTGAGAAGAATTTCCAGTTTCCCTTCACGTTTTTACGACCTTCTAAGAGCTCATGTTCTCTCGCACATTTCGATTTACAACATCGTATCTCTAAAATGGCACTTATGCATGAAAGGAAACTTCTGGTCGAATATCTTTTGAGACTCCAATTGAGCCCCAATATTTGAGTCGTTCTCATAAGCGATCCACGGAAGTCGTTTTCTTTTTTTGTGGGGATTAGCATTTAAGAAATAAAGGAAAACAAGATAAGTAGATACATGAAAAAACTCGGTTACATCAACGACATACTGTCAAGTCTCTAAGCCGAGAGACTTTCAGTTGCCTCCAATGTGGAAAGGAGGCAACTGAAAGCCTATTGGCATAGAGACTCACCTTTTCCCCTTCTTTTCTAACAAATCGGGGTATGAAAAATAAAGGGTGCGGCCCCGCATTCAAGTTCCATTCAAAATCGTAGTGGTGTATTGAATGTGTATGTGACCTAAACAATAACTTCGGAGGTCAGCCGATAAGTCAGGACTTTTATCCTCCTAGACAAGTCTGGTATCGATTAACCGGCTTAAGAGGGACGGAAGGCATGGTTGGTCCAGGCGGGTATAGATCCGGGATTCGAACTCGTGACCATGCGTGTGTGGTAGTGCACCATTTGCTTCTGCACCACCTCGACCCATTGCCATGGCGTAAAATATGAAATTACCGTCAGATATGAGTTTCCATATAACAAATTTTAAGTTCTGATATTCTTTAATGATGAGAAAACCTCATAAGTTGGAGAGTTATGAACAGAACTTAGGAATCGAACTCGTTCTCGTACTTATGCTGTCTGGGCACCGTGCTCTTTATTTATTACGCTACCAGGATCCAGCTTGCACTCCCGTGCCTAATCGGTTTTTAGCTGTAGCTTATCTAGCTGCACTCACACGTCCACGCGATGAGCTGGTCAGCCAATGGCATTATACAGAATGCATAAAAAACTACAGGTGCCGAACTTCAAAAACGCTCTAGCCAAAGTAATATATTAAACCCCCTTTATTCGTAATTAGTTGTCTGCAATGGTACGTTTTCTTGCAAATGCACGGTTACCGGTGTATGACCACTAATATGTTACTTTCAGGAGTGGGACTTTTAGAATAGAGGTTTATAAGTGAGTCAATCATAATCTTGAGTAATCCATCAAAAAGATGGCAACAAAGCTGGACTTACCAAAGCCGTGGGTTGTGTCAATTGCCAAGAAAAAGCCCCATTGCCACTCGTAATATATGCAGGAGTTCTGCATTATTTCCTGTATCAGCAGATAGCATAGGGTGAGAACAGAAGACTGCTGACCCGTCTAGATGAGAGCGCACACGACTCCCGACTTTTTTGTTGACGAAAAAATTTTTTGCGGTAGAGCCAATTCTATCCCAATCGAACAGAAAATTCGTGTTCATGCTAGAAACATCGGAAGCTTTATTAAGTGTGGAAAATTGTCGCAAGAACAGTAAGAGGATTGTTTGCAAAAAGGGCAGTGGTAAGACATTGTTCGTTTTCGTCGGTTTCGGCGCAAAAACTGACAAAGGCGTGCGCGTAAAGAACCTAGTGGTGGATGTACTGAAGTCGAGACATGATCACCCTCTCTGAAATGTGGTGATTCTAGCGGGACCGCACTCCAACCCACAGAGACCAGCTCGTCAAAGAGTGGTGCCTTCGAGAGCTATCGAGCCGCATTAGCACCGAGGAATACTTTACAGGGTACATCGCGCTTGTACCACTGCACATCGAGCAAACTGCTTGCTGACTTCGATATCGCTTGTGGAACGATCGGCTGACGACTGAAGCTAACCATTACGATGCTTATGAGGAAGGGATTAGTATCTAATGTTCCTTCAGAAGGACTTGACTTATATCTTCAAATGCTTGAGCAACGTGCATCTAGGTCTGGAGGTCAACACGACGATTTACCTAGTTCCGGAGCTGAGCAAAAGAAAACGCGCCGCGTGGTGAGCATTCAAGAATATCGAGGGAGTAGTGAAGAAGACAAAGAATATGCGGCTCCGCTCTCACCTTTTCGACACTGCTGTCCTTCCTTCTTTGACGTACGCCTCAGGGACTTGGACTCTAATGAAGCAGGATTAGCATGCTGCCGGCGTTACTCAATGCGCTTTGGAAAGAACGATGCTCGGAATTTTCCTATACACGCAAGTGCAGAAGGGAATCCG
>UZAF01016619.1:54117-72340 GCA_900617895.1 Haemonchus placei
TGCACGCAAGTGCAGAAGGGAATCCGGAGTTCCGAGCTCCGTCAACGAACGAAGATCAGGGAATCCGTTGATTACGTCAAAAATCGAAGATCAGGTGGGCCCGATATAGTGATCACGCTGGACCGGGGCAGTTACTGACTGCACTCCTCGGGACATCAAACGAACTTCAGGAAGGCCGCCAACGAGATGGTCAGATTTCTTCACGAAAGCTCTGAACGAAAGGAATGTTAAACCTCGTGTTCTAAAGCGAGGACAATTTACTGGACCACGCTCGTGACAAGGACGAATAGAGACGTTGCTGGCGCCCGCTCGAGGAAGTCGATGGTTATCGGGTCAACCGTGCTGCTGTCTAACTTTATAGTACATTAACTATTTCCCACAAAATGTACAGGTGGAATACTTTTGATTGAGCGCGTAATTTTTTTCGACATAAAGATTTCACTTGAAAAAGCGAGAAAACTTGTGCTCTTTGTAAAAGCATACCACTAACTGGGTTATGGGCTGGGTGATGGAGTGGCTTCTCCTCTTGAACCTGGGCATACACTTCGCATACAAACGAGAAGAGCTATTTCTCGAAGGCACGGTTCACGATAGTTTTGAGGCACCCCTTTTAAGTTGAAAAACGGAAGTATTGGTAGGAAATAGTGCATCGTTGGCGGAGAAAGCAAAAAAACTCGTTGACTTCGCGAAAGATAGTGCTAAAAACAGTGGAAGTAGATGTCGTACGAGCTCACCATAACGGGAGTGCCGGGGAAAGGGTATTTAGACGGGATTTTCCTTGATGTAGATGCGCAAGGAGCTGGCTACATCAAGCCACAATTCTCCATTACTGCCTTCCACTGCCATCATGAGCTACGAAAAGTAGTTTCAAGTTCCTACATAAGAGCCCTTAAGACGGTGCAGCCTCTACACCGCTTTAGTTATTCGCTATGGGTGTGGCATTCACACGACACAATCTCTGAGCCCTTATAAAGCCCTATCTAGACGGTCTAACGATCTGACAGCGCTACATACGGTATACTTCGACGCCATAGATTCTTCAGAAGGGAATTCTCTAGGAACCACTTTTGTCGTGAAATTTGCCATCAAGGGGATGCGATTCACTGTGACTAGCGAATGCAAAATAAGCAATTTCCGATTTTTATCGCGATTTTTTGGGTGGCTTATGTAGTTACAGTTGGGGTGGCTATTGTTGTGTGACCGAACATAGTACCTAGCCACTGCACTGAGCATTTCTCATACTTCGTTGATGTGCTCTTATGAGGTGAGGTCTTTGAGCGTGAACCAAACGCTTTTTCAGAAAGCTTCTCCTCGTTCTACACTCATTCTAAGCCGTAGTGGCGTCTGAAGGTGTGTGTGGCCTACCCTACAGTGACTTACGGCTCACTGACTGGTTGACTAGCTGACTTAGTCACTCTACCTGACTTTTCCCTTCCTGTTTCCCGACTTTCCAGAATTAGGCACTCAAATATGTCACAGTGCTATTTCTGATAATCACATCACTCTTAATAATAAGAATCGATATCCAATATTCGAGACATGATAGGAGGAAGTGCTCCTTATGTACATTCCAGCCTTTCGTCACTTCCTATGAAAAAATTGCAATCGACGTGTGACGTTTTGGATGAGCTGAAGCGGTCATATAAAATGTCAGACGTCATGATCACAGATGTTAGACGAGGAATGATGGGCAAACTGCTCCATATATTATGCTCCAATTAGTAATGCAAAGTTCATTGAAGACATTTGAAATTTTCGGCGATTTGATTGTTCCTGAAGGGTACCTATGTACCATCTGAGCTCGATAATATTAATATTGCAATAAATGATTGTGAAGTGTAAAAGCTATCGATGCTTTCAACGTATTTCTTAAAGGTTGTAATGTTGACTATTTGGAAGCTGAACGGAAGAAGTTAGGCATGGTTGTAGCTCTTGGACTTTCACTGACTTGGCAAGAGCGCTCGCATTCCATAAGACGAATCTATGGTCATATTCGCAACATATCCATGAGACAAAACTACTTTGGTCACATATGAGAAAAAGGCTGCACGATTTCACGACTCTTTCCAAGTACTGGTCCTAGTTCCAATCAAGGGCTCATTTTACTTTTGACTGGATTACTGTAGGGTTGATCCTGGATTACGGTGGGGGAATCTTCTGTGGAGATTTCAAAAACCCCGATTTCGAAAACCACAAGGCATTGGTTCAGTGAGGTGAAGTTCATAGCTTTCAGGTTTCAATTTTGAACTTGGTATTGCTCATGAAATATCATCATAAGTCTAACACTCCTAAGTGAATCTATAATTTATAAAAAAGGGTATTTTCAACCTTCATCGTAAAGGTGAGCAAGAGGTAAGTTTCAAGCTGCTGTGTTTCCTTTATGGCTCCATAAAGTTACCAATGCTATTTAATAGAGTAAGCTGCCATTCTCAGTAATTTCACCAGATTATTTCCTTCCACGCTGGCGGTCAAGCCATTGTTCATGGAATATACATGTCATTTTTGCTGCCATAACCTTATACGAGTCAGCGTACTATAGCGTCGCTGTGGTGATGAGTTTACGTTCATAGAGATGAATAGAAAACCACTTATGGAAAAGATCCTTGATGTTGTAAATCATTCGCGATCTTCCCAATCTTCGAGCGGCAGGTTAGTCAAACTTCCTTACAATGAGCCCTCCATATGAGTGTGCTGAGAAAAGTTGAGCCTTCTGCATTTAGATGGGAGAGTTTCCGATACGAATTGCTTTCCCAGATTGCTCTAATCCATTTTAGATGGTTGTGGGTCAATGAGATAGCTCTTTTTCCTACGAAAGCCAAGGAAGCCTAGTATCTCCCAGATGTTACCCACAAAAGTCTATGCACCTAGTAGTCTATTGTTGTCTTCTGTGAACGTCGATGGTTCTTCAAATAGCACTACCTAAAGGAGAAACTGCAATTCCGCTTCGGACTCGATTGGTCGACAAGCCGCTTGTACCATGCTCAGAAGAAAAGTTTTCTCTGCTGGGCGTTTGTTTTTCCATTACGTACATATCTTGGAAGTTTTCAGTGGCACCCGCCGTCTGATAGTGGTATTCTTCCTTCAGAGCTGCACCTATTAACGATAATCGCATTACTATTATTAGGAAGGTACTACATGAAGCCTTTTCCGTAGCGAGTATGGGTTGCTCGATGCCTCTCGAGCACGGGTCTGCGAAAACATGTTAGTNGTTAGTAGCTTGTTCAAAAATTTATTCGGGGAGGGGCATGCGTGAAGCAGGCGGTGCTGGAGCACAAGTCGCGTTTGAGCAGTGCTGCATGATGCCCACCATCGACTCGTTTGCACGTATAACAAGGTCGGAATATTTCGGTCACCTCTTATTTATGTGATTCTGTGAGAAGAGCTGAGCAAAACCTGGTCAGAACGATTTTTTATGGCAGTGCTATAGTAAAATCTTACATTTCAGAGGCGAGTCTTCCCATTATGATGTGGCCAAGTAAAACGCTTGCAGTGGTCATTTTCGTCTCGCAGGTATTTTCCATTGCTTATGCCTGATTCGTCCCGTCTTTCTCTCGATAGATTCCAGAAATTCACTTGAACCTACCCACAATGAACATTATTCATCACGATTACCCTTGAATAGTGCTTTGCCCGTTGCAACTAGATCAGATTTGAAACATCAAAGACTATAATTTTATCGAAGTGACGAATAAAGGGGGAGCGTTGAACCACAGATGGGACACGAACCTGCCCTGTATTTACGGAAACAATCTAGCAATTTTCTTCTGCGAAAGTTTTCAGTGCACACCTTAAAATACCCCTAGAAGCCTGGAACTTCGATGGTGCTATCGTGACAAAAGTTTCAACTGCGGCTAATGAATTTGAAATGAAGTTGTGTGCATTATGAAGTTTTATTCACTTGGAGTCAGGTCAAGTGAATAATCCTACGAAAGGTTGAAATGATTCAAAATGTTACTGACGTTTTTCTGATAGTCAGTTAAAAGAATCGTAGACCTCAGCGATTTCAGGAGTATCAAAGCGCATGGAGAGGTTCGTTTCAGGTCTATCCATCGCGTTCCTGCACTTTCACCCAACTATGTGCGGCGTCAATCGATTATTATGAAATGGAACTTGGAAATCTAGCCACTATGTCTCTATACGATTGCCTAAAAGCATGTTACTTGGACGAGACCTGCGACTGTGCTCGATTTGATTCTGTACGTTTCAGTGTTGTTTTTACTTTAATCTGATTGCATATTACCACGGGCCATCTATTGCTCGCCGTCTGCTCTATCTATTGGACATTCCTTCATAGGGAATAATTGATGAGAATCAGGAATGATGTGACAAATAGATGGAGCATGATCTCAAATTCAACCAACGGTATTGCAATTTATTTGTGATACAGTATCACATATGATAATATATNGAGTGTGCATTGTTTTACACAATTGTTAGGCAAAAGCCATTTAATAATATTCATAACTAAGGGCATATGTGGGCGTATTCACAACTTCTCCGTCACAGAAGCTGACTCCACTGACTGCCTCTACTATAGAATTGAACGAGACTCCATTGCAGATTCAGAGCGGTGCAAACCCGTATCAGCTTTGCTCTGACCTCACAACTTCTTACAGAGTGAAATAAAGTGTTGGTATTGATTTCTTCGTTTCGACCTCGAATACATTTATTGTACCGGACGGAGAAATAATCGATCTTATGATGACCGTCGGATTAGGGCGCTTACTGATTGTATCCCCCGAGACCAACGCCACACCATCTCGATGAACAAAATTCTTCATGAATGCTAAGGATAAGAAGAGTGCTATGTCCCATTTCTTCTACCCGAGCAGGAATCAAAGGACTACACTGGCTTACGTTGGGGACGATTGGAGACGTTACTTGTACTAGCTCGAGAAAGTCGTAGAATAAACGGACCGCAGGTGCTATTGGTGAAATAGAAAAATCAGCTTGTAGCGTACCTACTTATGCAGGGTACTCGTATGATAATTTGAGGCTGTTCTCCCACTTAAGCCTACTCAACATCCTCTCAATTTGCTGAATTTGACAATAGCATAGAAGCATAAAGTCATCCACGTCAGTAAGGTCCCTTTTTTGAATCAGACTTTCTCGGAAATCGAACTTTTATTCGGAATCTTAGTGACTCATTGAGAGCACAATGATTGGAATCCGTCGTCTAAAGCCGAATCGATGTTCAGCTCGGCAAATGATACTTCCGTTCCCACAAACTATACCAAACCGGCTTAGATGGACAAAATCAGTGACTATGACATCACCTGGCCACAGCGATTTAAAGGCACATTCACGATAATTTTGGGTAATCCAGATTATGATGAAAAATGGAAGACAAGATCGAAACTAGTGCGACTGAGGTGAAGAAACTGCGTGCATCGGTGTTTCCAAAGTGAAAAAAGGCTTCGAAAAACCTTTAAAAAGGGGGCTGGACGAGAATGAAAGGGGCGTCCGGAGGAGCTAAACAGTGTGCTTCACTGCGCGCGTGTGGGTCCTGGTGCGATAACAGACAATGGTAAGCAAAAATGTATTCACTTATAAGCATAAATAAACAGAAAACCCTAGTAACAGCAATAGTAGCTCACCTTTTTCAGCCTCTAGAAGTAGGAAATTAAATCGGCAGGATCGCGGCAGCAAAAAGAAAAACAGAGGGGAAAAGAATGGGAGAAAACATCGCCTCATCATTCGCGATTAGCTGATTGTGTGTGGGTCCTAGAACGAATAACAGCAATCTGCATTGCTTCGGCACTCGTCTAACGTGACACCGATCGAGGGGCGGGAAAGCGAACTACGGCAGCAACGGGGCTTTCACTATGCCCTAAGCGCCGAGATTGTGGGAGCGAGAGGGTCCCTTCTACCATAAGCAGGATCGATAAGCGATCGACCCCTGTTTTCGAGATGTGCCTCTGAAAACTGCCAACGATTTTCAATTTTCGTCCTTTATATATTCTAGCCAAGATTGTTTCAAGAAAATTATATGTCAAATCTCGATTTATCAATCAAGGTTAATTTAACAAGGTTGCGTTCAAAGAGGTGATAGCCTGAAGGCACAGCTCACGATAGAAGTGGTGCATGAGTTTCTTTTTTCTATAAATTCGGGACACCTGCAGATAGTCTAAGCTACGCCGTCGATTCAAAAAACGACAATGATATGGCGTACCCAGAACCGATCTACACATCCAAGGCGAATGGACTGTTGAGCGCTGTAAGATCCGTAGAGGTTGGTACTCACACCTTGCAAGCAGGCAGCGTATTGCAGACAGTTGCACAGAGTGCGCGCGTTTTCAAACAGCTCGTCCAAATGCCCCTTCCATACTCTCGCCTAACCCCTAATTTCACTACTTTTTTGAAACCTTGTAATTCTGTGGACGGCGTAGTTTTTGCGTTTTACTCCACGAACTGCCGAGCGGATAAGAGATTAGTCTCATGGTCGCACTTAGAATGAGCGCGAGTTTGCCTCATGCCAAGGTGAAATCCATGCCTTGCAAAATCTACAAAAATGGTATCGACGTCAGGCCCAAGTCGACAGGCTGATAAGAAGACCTAGTCACATCAATCTTCTCTGAAGTCTCAAAAGAAACCAGTGATAAAGGACCAGTGATACGTGATAGTGTGCGAGGGCTTGGTCAGAAAAGTTAGTTCGATCTGGGGTTTTGAACGGAGGATCGCTTACAGGGTAGTTCCGAGAAGCTGATTTAATGAAGCGTAGGAATAGTCACGTCCTATGCCTTCAGGGGACTCGCTGGAAAGGAGCAGAGCTAGAGGATGCCAAGGTCTATCACTCCCTCAAAAACTCTGTATCCGCCATCAAAAGGATCAGCAGTCGAATCGTGGCAGTGGAGATAGACACGAAAGAAGTGTGCTGGGCAATAAAATCCGTATACCCATGAATAACCTTCTGCTTCAGGGTGAAAAAGTTATATTGTGTGTGAGCCTCGACGTTGCCATCAGTTCAGCTTTTTGAAAAGACTATATCACCGTAGCGGGTTATCTGAATGACCACTATGGCACTAAAAGGAGGGACTTAGAAAGGGTACATGGAGGAGGTAGAGAATTAAGAGTCAGAACGCAGAAGGAGGGAACGTTCTATAGCAAACGACATGACAGTCAGCAGCGCCTTTTTCGAGGCAAGGAAGACTCAGAAGGGTATTTACAGCAGTGGAGGGAAAGAAACTGACATGGACCATGTCCTTGTGAGAAGATGGTCCCTCCAATTTGCTGAGGGCATCAAGGTCCTGCTTGGCAAAGATTGGGCTCCGCAGCGCAGGCCTCTCTTAGCGACGGAACCATAGACCTTCACGAGAAGACAGGGATCTGATGGTGGAAGGTGCACCACGCCAAAACGAAGAAACTCAAACGGAAGATATTGAAAGCTGGTTTCAGATCCGGAAGGACGGCTAAGCAGACCTGAAACAATACAGTGAAAGTCATCCTACAGTGCGCGAGGGATTAACTGGGAGAGACTCGAGGTGGATCCCGAGGAAACAGGGAAGCATGGTTCTGGAACGATGTAGTCCAGCAAGCAGCAATAAGCAGAAGAAGGCGGGCTAAAAGTGGTAGCAGAAGAAGCGAGCTCCAGAAGACCTAGCTGTCTACAGAACTTCTAAGAGGCCCGCCGAGGCTGCTGCAGCAAAGGCAAAAAACAAGACGGAAATAGATTCCCTGTATGAGAAACTCGATGGCTGAAATCAAAAGGATTCGTCTTCCGGCTGGCAAAAGCGCAAAGGCAACCACTTGCTACTCAGAACATCGGGTTAGTAAAGTCTCTTAAGAATAGTGAGGGTGCCATCCTGAGAAAGCTTGATAAGGTAAGGCGTAGGTGAAAAGATTACTCCGACAGCCTCTTAAACGAAGAGCTTCCCCGTGATATCAGCCCCCTTCAAATATAGGCGAGAGCTGGTTCCATCACACTCTGGCCAAACGGTAAGGCGGGAGGTTGACGTAGGGCAGTTGGGAAGATGAAAGCTGGAAAAGCAATTGGTTTGGATAGGATGCCCATCAAGGCATGGAAGGCCCTCGGACTGACTGGATCCCTTCTTACGTCAAGCAAAGATCGAGAAGCCCGATAAGATAAAGGTCACACTTCCTCACGAAAGCTTTGAACGAATGGAATGGTATGTCTCATGCCCTCGAGAGAGAAGAGTCAACTGCACTTCATTGACATGGATACTGTCACCATACCAGTGTGCTTTTGAAATATCATCATACCATTGTGCTTTGAATTCTTTTGACGACCGTACATATTGCGTTCCCGAGCGGTCACATGTCATGACCTACACATCACCACGGGCGCGGTATATAAGGCCGCAACGCCAGGGCTGGCTCTTTGCTCTTTTGGTTTTGTTTTTCTGAGTAGGNCCCCCCCCCCCCCCCCCCGTCTTGGTTTCACTCTCCTGTCGCATTGCGAATTGTGTTTTTTTGTGCCGGTATTTCCTTTTTATAGAGGTTGTCATTCTTTTACGGTTGCCCAGAAGTATTGTTTTTTCTCTTGTCTGTTTCTGTCACATAATTTTTTTGCGTGCGTAATTCATTGTTTGTGTCTCTAATAAAGAGACTTGTTTCCGCCTTTGTGATCTGGAGAGCCCGGTACATTACCGGTCGAGCTATTTACTATACAGATGATAAGTATGTGTATGTGCGTGTGTAGGAGTATATTGTATAGCCGACGGGATGAAAACCCTCATTGTAAGTGATAGGAAGTAATAACATTAGATAGGGACTAATGAAGTGAGGGTTTCAACTTCCCATGAAACCTTGAGTAGAGACCTAACTATATCGATAGCGTTTGGAATGCAAATTACAAATATAGAAGTTAAAAATGTAAATGGGACTACCAAAAAAGCTATGAGCCCTCAAAGTTTGCTTGCTCAATGCATGGAGAGGTAGTGCCAATTGAAATGCATAGATGCCCGCAACGACCGCAAGGGTCGCGTGACGTAGTGCTCTCCACGTTCAGGAGAGCATCCCGGGTTTGCTTCCCGCTGCTGTGAAAACTTTTGCAAAGCGTGCTTTCCTCCCAATAAACGCCCTCATACCGTTTTTTGACACTGATTCAAGACAGCGCCTTGTTTATCATCATTCTATCAGTTACGATCATCGCAATTGTTCGAAATAATTTTTCTCCACGCATTTTCTCTACGCTCTTTTATTTCCACCATCAAAACAAACACTTGGATTGAACCGTCTTGTAACATATAAAGTCAACTTCTATAAGACAAACCAAAAAAACCTGCTGCGGAAAGTCTGTTTACAAACCTACGACTTATTTATGCTGCCTCTCTACAATCATACAGGAATGAGACGTCTCAAGACCAAACTTGGCTCATTGGGTTAGACCGAAATTGCGACATAACAAGTTACTAGACATTCGTCATTGCACTATTGACTAGATACGTTCAACTACGCCTTTTTCTTCCGCAAAGGTCGTATCACTACTTCTTTTTGAATTCGGATCACCTGAAGATCGCAGTGCCACATGCGAAGAGAGGGCGATAGCCGCGCGGTTAACCGCTATTCGTGACGGTGCTGCAGGGGTAGTTGATGCTAAATCGGATGGATGCGAAGCCTCTGGTCACCATCAGACGAGGAAAAAGGAAAGTGGAGCTCACTTTGGCGATAGCAGTGGCTTGTGAACAAGTACGTTGTGTGCTTTTTTTAATGTTTGTTATCGGTATAAAACTTATTGCCAATGGTAAATGGGTAGCGAAGACAATAGAACACAACCGAAGCTCGTCAAAAGGGCAAGGATGGGGAGCTGCTTCTAGATGAAGTAAGAAGGGAATTGGCAGCGGTTACAGGTGACCTGTTTTTGGTAAGTTTGTTACTAGTGGACATGTATTTTTGAGGTATCACATTGCATGCTGAGAGCCTACGTTTCTTGGCACTTACTTTGTTGGCAAAACTATATCGAGGGCTTCAGGCCAAGCGAATATTGGATGAAGTCCTTTGAACGTCGTTATGGAACTGTACCGAAGGTAACGGCGTTTGTGGCACGAAAGATTCACAGAAGATATAGAACTGAAAGCTCAAGAGTTCGTGAGTGGCGTGAAAAGGGTGAAAAGGAAAATGGGGAACAAGCCACTGTCTTGTTTCTGTAATGGCGACCAGTCATGGTTTATCACGGAAATGACGACGGGAAGGTCACTAGCACTAACAGGAGTAAAAAGGCGTGCCTGCAAGTGTGTAATGCGAGTGATAATGGCATATGTGGAGTAGTGTGGTTCAGTTTTTGATGCGCACGTAAAGTCAAAGTCTACAATATACCTCTCGGTGCCACAACATCGATAGAAGCTTTGTACGTCAATTTCTTTGGAACCATTAAAAACATTATGGAGCAGATCGAGACTTGCGCGATGGTGAACGATGTGGACTTCAATATTGCACAGCAAGATAATATACTCGAAGTTCTGCCACAAGTGTTTTCTCATACTTTTCGAGATAATCTTAATACAAGTCAGGAAAAATTTAAAAACAGGCTACAGGAAAACAAATACTCGCCAGGCTCGCTCCTCACGCCTGGCGAGTATTTGTTTGAACCGATCGAGTGTTTTTCCCATGGTTGTGGAACATCGTGTCGAAGTGCGCATTTTGTGAGCAACTATTTGCTTCACACATTTTTTGGATATTCATCAATGTTGAGTTTTTTATGCGTATCTGTTATAAGGTGATATCTCTTGTGTATGTATTATGTAATGGTCATGGAAATGGAGGAGACTCATGGAATCTATGTGAAGAAAGATTCTGCCCTATACAACAACAATAAGGGTCAAGGAAAGGCAAAACATAGAATGAAGATCACAATTGTATAAACCCACATTGCTCGTCTGAAGAGGGAAATCACTGCCACTGCGCTACGCGCCGTTGTGATCATACTTGGCAACTAACGAAAGCAATTCCAAGACTGTAAAATGCACCGCCCCCGTCATATCGGAGCATCCCATATGATTTGCCAACCTTGTGGCGCCTGTCTGCTCATTCTTTTCGGAGGGTCACTCCAGAGGTTCGGAATCGATCTCTTTTGAACGTCCTGGTCGTGGTTCACCATCGAGACTATAGTTTTCTTCGCGGAATTTCTTGAAATGAGGTTATCAGCGTTATTACCCCTTCTACTTCAGAGCATATATTCCGGAGAGCTTCTCTAGCTCAATGTCGCAAAGGGATTAGTAAACGAGAAAGTGGCGGAAACAGGTAAAAAAAGGTTTAATCTCAGCTTCGAAACCCGTTTACTTAAGGCTATGACGCATTATCCCTGCTGTTCATATGGTTCCAAAATAACCCGCTCTCTTATCGGTTTACCAAGTACTCTACTCTTTTACTATAACACTATAGGTATAACTATACTGCAATTACTCATTTCAAGAACTAATACGCTGTCTGTACTGTTAACGTTACATCTTCCGACGAAAGCTTCACGTGCTGTCACTTATGTGCTTTACCTCTCAGAAAAGAGATCTCGACTTGGTTCGCTTCTCTGAGGAATGAAGCTCTGAAAGCATCCCTCATGCATGCAACCTACGCGTCTTGCTGTAACTCTCGACGTGCTTCACGCTATTCCCAACATTTGAAGGCGCTCATGATGAAAGTGGTTTCTGAGATTTCCCCCTCGTACGAGCCTGTGACCCCGGAGAATAACACAAGGCACTGTGCGCTCAAAAAACGGCAAAGATAGTATGACATAAGGGCTCTGAACCAGCTTGACCGACGTATACACCTAAATGGGAGGAGTCTCGCAGCGCTGTGGAGGCTGTAGAGGTTGCACAATTCGCCCCGGCAACCCGAACGTTGCACGCAATCAACTTACTGTAGCCAGATGTAAGCAATGGTACAGTATTTGGATAGCTCGTCCAAATACTCCTTCCATGCAACCTTTGCCGTTGCAATCTCGCCCAACCCCTGATTTTGCTACTTTTATGGAGCTTCATATTTCCCTAAATATACTGATTATTTCTTCATTCTCATATAATTAACTTAGTATAATTATATATTGTACTCTTTATTATACAATATATTATACATTGTAGTGCATTATATAACAGCACAAAATACAATATATAATATATATATACAGTTCCTAGACCATGAGTTCCACCTTTCTTTTTCAACTGGATATATGAAATTGTCATAAACTGTGCCTTCGATGTGAATGATACAATTTTTTGTTTTTGTGATACTGTTAAATTGTTATTATTCCCTGCAATATCACAGTCGAACCGTTATCTTAGTTTCTCCATGTCACCGTAAACTTTACAGCTGAATTAACTGCATAAACCGCTGTGATTTTTTTGGTGGGGACGGACCTTTTCAATGACGGATGAATTGCGAGTACTGTTCATTTTTCCACTTACTTCCGAACAAGTCAGGCTGCGCACGCTAACCGCTTAGTCGTGAATCGCATACTCTTAGCCGCTCATCAGCGATCTTACTCAAGAAGATCATAGAAACATTTTTTATGCACTGTATACACGGTACTGCTTCATCCGAAAATCTATAATACTTAGTTTCCATTTCAGGAAATTAGGCATTCAGATTGAAGAAAAGGTGAAGGATTCTCTTAGAAACGTTGCTAACATAAATATTCACATTGAAAGTTCCGCTTGAACTAATTCACAGGGCATTGCGCATCAGAGATGTAGTGGGAAAGAGCTAGCAAGATGGTTGATGATGCCTCATGCGAAGGCTCCTTCTAAAGGCTTTATGTTTGATCAATATGCGATTGAAGTAAACCAAATAAGGTCGATCCTGAGGCAAAGAAGGAGGAAAATCATGATTGTTGGGCAACGACGCCACAAGTTGATGTGGTTAGGGAACCAGTGAACAGTGTGAGTAGACCTACTATTTCATTGCGCCTTTCTCACCGCGTCCACGTGACTTTTTACACCCCTCATTTACCTACACTACTGGCCGTAAGATCTCGAACGCTAGCAAGAATATAGCGAACTGCTCCAGGGTACGCGTTTTCCGCACAATTCGGCTCGGAGTGAAGTATTACGAGACCTAAAGATACCGTTAAAACCAGATTGTTTAGCTTCATCAAGAGGTCTTCTAAATTTCGGAAAAGCACAACTTTGAAATGTGCCATGAACTCAAGTTCCATCTCAACTGCTAATTGAATTGCACGCGGCACACACGACATCGCTTATGCAATCTAACGAGCAACCAAGTATAAATCGCTTCAAACACTTGCTGGAGTGCACCACACACTCGCCTCCATCAAATGCATTTCCCTTCTTCAGTGTGTGGCCTGAAAGTTGAGGCAAAACACAACAGCTCAATGGAAAGACAATGGAAACACAATGAAAAGAACAATGGAAAACAATTTGGTACGAATTACAAGCTTCCTTATCCGTTAATTCTGAAATGAAGGTTATGAGAGTTAAGACCAGTACGAAAAAGACCACATAGCAGTGTACAAGCACGGTCTACAAACAAAAAAACAAACAACACAGAAAAATATGTTTAAAAATTTCGAGCAAGTCCTCATTTGCTTCTGTGGCCCTGTGGTTGGCGAAGATGACTGTGTTCTTCCAGCGCTATGCCGTTTTCTGCTTTTCAAAGTGATTTTGACGGCTTGCCATACTGCTTTTCTGGAGCTATGAGGTACGTGAAAGTAATCGTAGATGACCTAGGATTTGATCATTTGTAAGAAACCTTCTTATTTACATGTAGACAACAAGTACATCTCCATAAATTGACCCTTGATGCGGCTGCTTTCCTTGTCTCCACGTGTGAAACAAGTTTGGTATGATTATTTTCGTAGTTGCCCCTCCAGCGCAAGCGCAAACTTTAATCGGGAGCCAACAAATAGAAATTGATGCCATCACCTAGATTTTTACATTTCTAATTCAATAAGTTCTGCCAATGCTACTAGCGATGCTATCGGAGAAATTTCCTGGATCTTTTTTCCTTTATCGTACCCCACTCCTTCTACTGAATGCTCCAAATCATTGAGTCGCCTTTCGAAGTGTGAGAAGGATCCAATATTTTTCAGCTTGAAAGAACACAATGTTGCTCCGAGCGTCTTCCTCATGGTGATGATGAACTGGACCACTTTATTCAATAAGGCGTCCATTTTGTTAACTGCCTCTAATACACGGTCGTTACTCATTGCATTGCCACCAGTGGTATCTTCTGTGGTATCTTCTATTGGAACACTTTCCTCCGCTGTGGTGAAGAAAGTATCATTCATTAGCACACTCCTGAGTCAAACCCTTTATTTTGTTTTCACATAGGTCCTTCCCACTAACGTACAGGATCTTCAAGATGAATCCACAAAGTACAGAATCGGTATCACAAACAGAATTGCAGAAATTGTTACAACTTTAGCATGAGCCAGACTTCATAATAACTTCTCACCCTATCTTGATTATTTCGACGCACTTTGCTGCCGTCAAAATCACAGTTATCACAAATTGCTGCGAGCCTAAGAACATCAACGCTTTCTGACGTGGTTAAAATTGACCGCATGCAAACAAATAAAAAGAGCACGGTCAAATTGCAAACGGACAACGTCGAAGTCTAAAAAGGATTGATGAACCCACATTAAGAGAATAAGAACTAAGAGGTCTGTCCAAAAGATCCATGAATCGCAATGAACCTACAAGAAGAGGTTCAAAACCAAATTTCGACCAATGAACAGGCTGCTCACCCTGTTACACTTAAGCTAGATTTGATTTCGCAGAAGCCACTATGCTCTGATAAGGGTGCGACACCTGAAATGAATGGACATTTGTATCGCATGAACTATGATGCGTACTAGCCTTTTTACAAAACGCTGGTGGATAATCAGCTCACTAGCCACGACTATACTGTTGTTGAACCAATTTTCTAATAGCGACCAAAAAAGGAACATGGTGAGTTATTAACTTCGTTAGACTGCCATAAATGAAAAGAAAGGATGAAAAAATGAAAATGGATACATACCAGTCCTAGATATTCTCAAGCATTACTACATGCATTACAGAAACATTAGAAAATCAGCGAAAGCAAAGATGCTGTTCAAAGTCATCGACTAGAGCGAATCGTCGAAATCGCCTCGAGAACACATGTTTAGGTGTCGGTCGAATGCGAAACATTGTGAAATCAACGGAGAGGAAAGAATTTCATCGAACACGTAGGTTACGCTCCAGACCAAGATCAGTTTTTTGGAGCGTCGCTAACGGGTAAAGCGGCGTTCACAGCTTGCGACGTAACATAGGCAATCAGGAGAATACGGTGAAGTAGCAGTATGCATATGTCGATAAAATGATAGGACGATAGGGTGATTAGGCAGACCGGGGGATATGCTGAGAGGAAAGTACAGAAATCGAACGGATCGACTCCGCCCAATGAGCGCCGTCAACGTTTGGGCAATTTGCCAAATGCGAGAATTAGCCAGTTAGACGCTCTATCGCCTAATCACCGGATCGCCTTAATCAGGTGCTTCGTTGCTGCCTGACGCTATAGCGTTACTGGCGTTCTCGTGATCGATACCCATGAAATAGGGGAGGTTGATTTTGAAGGTTCTAATTCTCCGAAAGGCAGGATAGTTGGCGACCCCCCAGCCAGGGGTTGGCTAGATAAGCATATCACATTTGAACGCGAGAAAGTGGGAGCCCAGCCTCTCAAAATGCATTCCTTTATTTTTCCGCCATCCAAAGAACTAAATCTTTTACAGACGAGATTTCGTCTACCACTGGATGCCTCGAACCGGCGCGAGACGATCCAGTTTATATTGTGCTACTCCTACTCCTACTTCTCTTTTTAGTACAATGTGGCTCGGGATGCGCGAGCATTCACTGGCAGCCGTTCTCCAAGTTGCACACTCCAACTCCTCATATAAATTTTTGCGCCATGTGATGATGAGTCATCCGTTCCGTGACTCCCTACGCCCGTGTTTCATCGATGGCTGTCGTGACCTCTTCGCGCACTGTCTTCCATTGCGGCCATCGCACTACATCGCACGCGCAAAGTCTCTCCAACGCCTATTGGAAGGTCGTCAGAGTTCCGCACCGGGTCCCACCGCGCAATTACACCGCAGCCCTTTGCCTGCATATCGGCGGAAAAAAATGGATGATCTAAAAAGAATATATCGTCAGTCAGTCTCGACTTATACACGCGCATGATTCCGCTGGAGCCCTGCATGGTCCCCCATCTTCGACATTCCCTCGCTAACCCCAAGTTATTCGTGCGCAGTCCCGACGTCAGTTTTTCCTATTAACTTTTTTACGGAATTGGACGATCACAGGATATGTGCAGTTTCTATCAAGGACCAGCAACCTAGGAGGATTATTCCGCACAACCAAGGGTGAGCTTTATAATTCTGATGGTGAAGATGTCCCACTTATCCCTCCGCGCAGCTATCCATTCCTCGGACAGCCCCTGGTGCGCGGCCCGTGGAAGGTATCGCAGCTCCGATGCGATCGGAACTTTAGAATTGGGGTCACATGATGGCAATGAAAGAGCGAGCTTATCCCCAGATCTACAGTGAGCTCTTGTTGCCTCTCAATGATGGGAATTGAGGTTATTTCCAGCAGAATCTAAAAAACTCATAAACTATATAAATATGACCAACCCTCAGTTGCNCCTCAGATGTTTTACACCATAATCCCTCAGCACCCTGCCTGCGAGACGCTGCATCGTTTCTCTGTGCACCCATCATTTTCTATACACCCCTCGAACTTGCTCATCTTCTTCCCAGCTCTCTTCTGACCCAGAGTTTCACTTCGTCATGTCTATAGCCTTTGTTAGGTCAGGTATATGTCACTATGTTTATTTACCCAAGTTTGAGGTGAAATAAATTTCTGCTACTGGTGGTATTCGTATTTCTCCGGCTGGCAACCGACTTCCATTTTGTGGTGCATGGCCCGATATTAACGGATTTGGACCACAAACATTTGGACACCGGTACGCCTTTCATTATTCGTCCTATTAAGTATTCTCCTTTGGATATTGCGCCGATTTCGACCAGCGAAACATATCCACTACTTTACATTTGCTCGATTTGTTTTTCATACCTTTCGCTCTTCGGACCTGTTCTAGTGAAATATCCAGAGTGCATTTTGGTAATAAGGATTTCTTTTTTTCTTCTTTCTCATCTTTCATTTCTCATTTCCTTGCGCCCTTCTTCCTCATTCAATATGGATGGCCCAAAAAAGGTCTTTTAACACGTCATTGTAACAACGAAAGCTCTTTGCTAAACACCTATATAGAATACAAACAGTCTATCGAAGGTCCGCATCAGGTGTCAGCTAGTAATTTACGAATTAAAGAATTGGACTTGCAACTCTATTCAACTTCCCAACTTGTATCGTAGGCCTTGTTTGATTTTACAACTACCATTGACTCATTGGCGGATAGTCTCACGCCCGAGCATCAGCAGCAGGCAGATGTTTATATTGAAAAAGCAGAGGCAGCCATCGATAAAGCGCGTCACGTTCACGCAAAAGTCTAGTCCTTCGCATGTCGTTTCAATAACTGCGAGTTGGCCGTTTGCATGCCATTTCAGTACTACCTTGTGATCATGCAGCGTGACTTCGGGCGGAAATCGTATAATTTGAGGAGTTCCATCGGAGTGTTCCATCTTGCAGGTCATGTCGTCGCAAACCTCAAATGCTAGCGGTGTGCGAACGTTGATTGCTGGGTTTGCACTTCCACCTTCCTCAATCCTGAATGTCGGCCTCACGAAGCAATTTTTGTGCTCGTCCTTACACTCTATGACTCTTTTGGATTCTTGGTCTCATTTACGCGCTGCTATATGTGCCGGTAGTAATTGGAAAGCCACTACGCCTTCTGTTAGCAGGAGCAGTGTCACTAGTTAGGTACCTGGTATGTGCTGTTCGTCAGCTCTTACTTAACTAAAGCAAAAATCCCGAATAAAATCTAAATCCTTTCTCAACGCTCGTTTAACAGCAGCACTTGCAATAATAGCGTATGGTAGAACCGGCATTCTCATGTCAACAAGTTAGTTCACTAGAGCACCATGCTACGGTTTGCACCAACAGGAATTGCAAAGAACTTTGCTCAGTTAGACTGACCGAAGTATTGAAACTGAACACCTTCACCCAACACGCTTGTTTACGCCTGGTCAGAAACTCTACTCTAGTGGCCAATGCTAAAATTAGATGGATAGGCTTGTTCCGACGGCTCGGTGGTAGAATGCTCGATAGGATATTTATTTCAATATTTATTGGGTCAACAAGTCGTAAATACAATTCGTACCATTACAAAGTCAAAC
>UZAF01016620.1:8834-72292 GCA_900617895.1 Haemonchus placei
AGGTAAGAAATACGAGAACAAAAGTACTAATAGTAGAATTATGCATAAAATAATGATCGCATATCTATTGAGCTGTATGAAGAACGCTAGAGCTGTAATAACGGCGAATGAATGGTCCGCAACAGCCGCTTGCGGCGAATCGATTACCCAAAATCGTTCCTAGCGCCCGTCTCCCCGGACCCATGACCATGCGTGTGTGAAGTGCGCCACTTGCCACTACACCACGCCCGCCCGATAAATATTATATTTTCCAATAATGTAGCCACTAGGAAGTGTCGAAATAATTACATGCCTTCTCGGATAGAAAAAGTTGAGTTGTGTTGAGGAATCGTAACAAGATCGAAGCGAAGACGAATGTTTGGCGCGTCCCATAAGGTGCATACTAATGAGATCACTTTGAAGCGCTCAGCCCCCGGAATCGCTACTGTGTTCAAGATGTAAATGAAAATGATAAATTCAAAATTTTCACAGTTTTCACCTAGGCGATACTAAAGGAGATTGAGCTTGAGTCATGCAGTTTCTCTGTCTGATGGTGATTGAATGTAATGTTTATCGCTGAATAGCTCTGGAATGATGATAACGGCCTACAGTACGACAAATTGATCTATAGATAAGAGAAGAATTTTTATAAAATCCTCGTCACGTACATGTATGAATAATCGTCATGAGCAGTTCTGGAAAAGTAATAACGTGTACGAAAAGCATGGCGCTGGAGGTTGTGCGTTTTAAGAGCACAGCTCACGATAATCTTAAGATACCCTTCTTATGTTGGAAACTGTAAGTGTGGGTAGAGATCAGTGCATCGGTTACGGAGAAAGCGAGAGAATCCGTCTACTCCGCGAGGGCCTTCTCAAAGCAGTAGAGGTAGAGGTTATGGTATACATACCATATGTGATTAACATGACTATATGATTTGAAACTGCCACATACTGGTATACTTGGTCATCAGGGGAGGGGGGGGGGGGGAGGGACGTGAACTGTGCCTTTGAGTCAGTTAGTAAGTTTCAGATGATCAGATGAGTTAGTATCTGAGTCTTAAGTCCTTATTGTCATTCAATCCCGTTTTGGTATAAGCCCCACATTCGACTGTAGCCTAGGCACGAGGCCTAACAATGTCTTGCAGTAGGCAGACAGAGTCAATGAGCCCATGACCGATGCTTTCATCTTCCAGACGAATCTCCTATCAATTGCCTGTCCCCTAAGAGATGGAAACTTTGGTATGCCCATGCGAATATCACGCCGAGGTTCGATCCCCGGTCGTTGCGTGTGTTATAGTGCCCATCTGTCACTATACCACCTCTGCCCCACATACAACATTATGATGTGGAAATGTTCAAATTCATTCGATTCCTTTGAGCCTTCATATAGCAGGAGGTACCAGTTTATGGACGGGTCTAAGGGGTCCTGCGTAAGCGAAACATATTTGTCGTTCCATCTCGAATGGGTCGAAGACTATGACTTGTTAAGGGGATAGAAGGGGCTGGGCTTACTGATATGTTTATTTATCCGTCATAGGCACTCTCTTGCGGACCCCTATGAGCGGGGGAATACTACCTTTGCAGTTTGAAGTGTTCAAAAGTAATTTATTCGTTTTTTTATAGGATAAACAAGCCTATAACGTCCTATGTGAGGTAAACGAAAGCTGGGTGACTGGTGTTTGATCATTTACATGAATCCATGTTTTTATTAGAGTGATATGTATGGGACAGAAAGTAGTAGCTATACTACTCAATAGGGCGTAATTAGCTGCGTAATTCCTTAATCCCTTCCGAGGAAATGATCTTCGAGAGGAAAGCGCAATAATTATGAAGCCATTTCAGCGAGTGTCAATGACGCAAAGCCTCCTCGCAAGCAAACAATTCAACCTCGGAAAGTAAAAAAGGAACTTGAAATCAAGACTCAAACGGAACTATAATTTTCAAATTTTTCTAATACCTGGGTTGGAAACCAGTGTTCTGATCTTGAAACTACCGGTCTTCGGTAAGCAAATGCGATAATAGCAAACCTTCTACAGAAACGTTGGAGGCATTTAGGACTTCCCAAAATGTGAAAGGTTAGGAATAAAACTTTGAGAAGGTCGTTTTACAGTTTGTCAATGGAATTTAGTCTTGATACGTAGATTGTTACAGTAAATCGCGAAGTATGTATTCCTAACAGGAATAGTCGCTTGTTACCGTAAACCATTAATAGTAACTATTCGTGGAAGATCAAAAGAAAATGAAACGGAAGTAATTCAAAAGTTCTATGCATTGTACAGTTTCAAACCACCGAAAACAATTGCAATGTATTTACTACATGTAGCTTTCAATGTCGAGTTATTATTAACCATGTATATTTTTTTTAATAATCAATTCGGTCCCTCCACAACTTTCTATAGAGAAAGAATCACTCTCGATCATGAGATAGACTGACAATTGAAAGTCCCAGAAACACGTAGCGAAATCAAACCAAATCGTTCTGAATAGTCACGATACTTAAAGGTAGGAGAAGCAGCAATATTTACCTATCATACCAAAGATAGGTGAACAGCAGTAATTGAAAGGTGATGCGTTAAGCCCATTCAGGCCGATCAAAGTTTCCAACCCTTCAAGTTTGGGCCAATGAGAACATCTTTGTCTTCGGAAGTGTGGTAACGCCATCAATAGTACTGCATAGAGCTATAGTAGGATGCAGATGCGCTCGCTTTCCAAAGCCTTCTGCAATCCTAAACGGTAGTCAAATGCATGGCCCACTCCATTATGACTGATCAACGCTGCCGACCGCACTCCATTTCTTATATCTATCATTTTTCGGTTCTGCGTTTTCCCATTTGAAAAGGAATTCTTCGATATAATCTGAAAATCCTGTCGAATTCTTTCTCACTACAGGATATCGGGAGTAGCACTGACTGTGGTTACTTGAATTGTGGGATTCTCTCATTATGGCATAAAGTAGGCCCCCAAAATGATTTGAATGACCAGGGTACTTTTTTACGTATAGGAAGCTGCTCGATTGCTTTCCAGGGTATAGTCACAGTACAATGACATCTTCAGCTGTGACGAACTGAAAAGCTTTCAGTTCAAGAAAGCTGCTCATAGCCATCAGATTTCTTTGCAGGTCTTGTGCGAAGTCGTGGCGCATCCAGATCCAGTGACTTGCACGTAAACACGTTTTAAGGAAGAATGCGTAATAGAATGAGCAGGATGTAAAAAGAAAGTGATAGGGATTGAGCAACAGAAACCGAGCTCAAATAAGCTGCTGAGAGGCTTTCACAGAGCTATGACTAAGTGTTGTGAAGTTGCAGACGTAATGTAAAATTAAACATTCCCGTATTGCATCATTCTTACATTCTGCCCACTCAAACACACAGAAAGCGCAAAAGGGGCTCGGCCGATGGCAAGGGCAGTATGCTTTATCGGCAGCTGCATACGTGTAAATGACATTCAGTAGTGCGAGAACGAGGCTCCCGGAATTCAATTGATTGATTGCATGCGTATCGATCAGCTACAGGAACTGCAGTAACAGCTATTTGTCAACATGTTTACGCCTGATCGAGGAAATCAACAAACACTGGATCACAGCAATTTATAGCTGTTTTCAGGAAGAAATCTAGCTCCAAGGGAGAATGGATAATTGATTGTGCGTTAGGATTAGGTAGTAAAGGGGGTCGCATAGTGGTTCTCCCCAGGTAGGTACATTGAAGAATTACGAATTAGCTGCCTGAAACCTTTTCATTGATAAGGGACCTTAATAAAAGAGTGTCAGCCAACTAATCCGCATATCGTCGAAGTTCAGGTATTAGCTGTGTAGCAGCTTCCCTCAACTTTCCACCTTTCCCCTAACCTACCTTTTCCTTTCACTTTCCCTCTCTCCTTCCCCTTCTCGTTCTTCGTTCTCAGACCACATGGTGTCACCAGTCGGGTACAAAAGGGGAAGTAACAAAGCAGCACTAACAGTTATCCGACTTCATTTGGGCTACTGCTAGGCTTGGATTAAAGCCACACCAACTGTGGCTACGGATATAGTTAAAATATACGTACGATTAGGCAAGGGTAGAACCTTGTTAGTACTTCTCCATTCTTGCTCTGGCTTCCTATGAAGAGCAGCGTTGATCAAATGTTGTGACACGATTGGCCAATGAATCGCAAGAAAATTGCTGACTGCAATACCCGGGCACGGCGCGAGCCGGGATTATTTGCAGTCAAATAGTAGCGATAACTGTGATAGTGCACTATAGTGAGCCTTTGCTGAATACGTGAAGAGGTGAACAGAAAAAAACTCGAAATAGAACAAACTTGTTTTGAAACTTCCTCAAAGGTTGATAGACGAGACATGGATGTCAATGGAGGAGGGAAGACTGCAAAACATACTCTTGGCTTCTTTCCAAAAAAAGGTGCTCAAAAGTGATAGACAAAGGTAGGTCCAACAGGGAAGCCAAGGAGTGGCTTATTGGGTTAGGTTGTGATGTTTGAAATGTTGCCTGGCAGTGGGCAAATATTTGACGACTCGACCCCGTCCTTACTATTAGGTCGCTTTGGATACTGTCTATTTGACGCCACAAAAATCGACTAAGCTACTGGACAAGCAACCCTCTCGACGGAACTATTCGATATTTTCGAGCTAAAAATAGAAAGCAAAGCCTCTGGATCGGCAAACGATACGCTACTGATCGCTAACTAACTCGAAAGCTCTGATGCGCCGTGCACAGCTCTCTTGACACTATTTTATATAGAAGTGATTGAATAATGGACGAGACTTATGCTTGAGTTATTTTTAATTTCTTAGGAAACTTACAGTAGAGGTAGTTCATAATAATTTAGCAAAGGCAACCTGTCCATGACAGAACAAAAAGAAGTCTACAAAAAAGAAGGCAATACAGACAAGTCATCCAATTCGTTTTGGGTTGCGCCCAGAATTCAACTTCCATTTAGAGTCATGGCAGCGTTGTCTAACATTGACGACCTGATATTAGATTCATTGCTTTTATCCTCCCAGATGAGTCTGGCCGACCTCGACTAGATGGAAGGTTGCTTGACTTGTAAGAGTATCAATTCGAGATTTTTTTCCCAGATCATACGCGAGCGATAGTGGCTTCATCCCCCTACACCACAACTGCATTCATCGAATAAGTAGTGAAAAGTACTGATAAAATGTTGAAGTAGTATTGAAGTTTGGTACATTTCTACCTACAAGCGGTGAAGTGAAGATCTAATTTGTGCATGCATTTATTTAGCAAGGGCGGAGGTGGTGTAGTGGCAAGTGGCGCCCTATATCACACGCACGGAATTCCGGATCGATGCCCGCCTAGGCCAACCAAGCCCTCCAACCCTCCGGGGTCGGTGAATTGGTACCGGACTCGTCCGGGAGGATAAAAGAACTGACTTGTACATCGGCTGGCCACCGCAAGTCATTGTATAGGCCACATACGCACTCATTACGCCACTACGATTCTGAATGGAAGTCGAGTGTGGGGGCGCATCCCTCAGACGGGATTGATTAACGCCAAAAACCTTATCCTTTTTATCCTTTTTTATTTATTTATAATTTCTGAAAGACAAATTCTAGTAGTTGTGCATTCTCTTAGCAGTGTTACACATCCTTGAAGTTTGCTGAAAGCTGGTATATATTGGTTTCACCCACCTAAGGAATAATAATGGTCAAAAAACTAATAGATTGATGCATAATTACTGCGGATTTTTTTGCGGCTTCTTTTCTATCTTTTCTGTCGATACAGTTTGAATAGTAAATTTGAAATTCGATAGAAATATGTCAAATTCCTGCTTTCCTCAACAGAAATATGTCTAGAAAGTCATCTTCATATAAGCCACCTAATGCTCTACTAATTCGAGAAATGTTGGAAGGTAGCACGTCCTACAATGATCTCAACAAACATCTCGGCGATGGAACAATCAGGCGAACCCCTGTCCACCAACAGAAACTCCTATGGATCATCACGTCAATCGTCCGTTGAAAAATTGGTTAGCAAACAGACTCAATGGCCAACATCAGAGCGTGGATCTCCTCCAAGAACCAAAACTTCTTTGCTTGTCAAATCCGACTGCATAGCAAATGGGAAGCAGTACCTGACATAGATGGTGGATAAGTTTCGGAGTAATTATTTGAACATGTCTTTGGTGAATATTTCTATCGTATCTCCATGTAAAATGTGCTGAAAAAATTCCGCAGTAACTATGCATCAACCTGATAGTATTTTGGACTACTTCTGATTGGGACGGGTATGAAAGGGCTTGCCTCGCAGCTCGATTATCACAGAAAAGCATCACGGAGCTTCACATTGAGAAGTGAAGCCTCTCCAAGCTTTTCACAGATTCCTCCTATCAACCTGAGTTAATACCGATCAACCTTTTTGGGAAGCAGGGAGACTATTGAATTTCTTCATGAGATTCGATCCAGGTGCTATACGCGGAAGCACCGCAAACAGCTACATACATACTTTGATTTGCATAATAGAAGCTATGCCTGTAAATTTCGTGAAAATCCTCATAGGAAGATATTCATCTCGAAAAAAAAAATTGTGTCCGGTATAAAAAGAAATTCGCTTGTAAACATCAAAACAACAAAGGAATTAGCAAGACTTTTCTTTTTTATAATATGAGAAATGCGCCGTACCGATGTTGTGGAATCATACTTTTACCAACCAAGGCGAACTAATCAACAATTGTAACAAATTGTAACCACGTTTAATGATTTGCTGAACCTAGTAACCTGGGAAATACGGTTGCCCATACTCCCATGTATTTTCGATGAGGTTTCCGTTGACGTGGCGCCATACTTTCACGATTAAGTTCTTCAGCTCATGGACATTTCTAAAATGGAAAAAACTTAACAGGCGTAAGAGATTCACGAAATAAGACCATCAATAGTTCCCATTGATTCGAGATAGGGACTATCTGCCGCCAGATAGGGAGATGGGGAGCTTGATGTAGGCTGAAAAAAGCTAGGCGCTTCGGAGAACCTGAGGAGTGCATCATCTCTCAGGATTTTCATTCCGGTTCCGCCTCCAAAAAGGTAGGATACCATGGTATAGGGTAGCCTGTTCGTCAGGATAACCCACGCCAGGATAACCCACGGC
The DNA here is from genome assembly GCA_900617895.1 of Haemonchus placei. NCBI lineage: Eukaryota > Metazoa > Nematoda > Chromadorea > Rhabditida > Trichostrongylidae > Haemonchus > Haemonchus placei. The sequence continues at coordinate 15,907 of UZAF01016620.1, forward strand.
ACGGAGCACTATTTTTTGGCGTCCTGTTGAACTAGTCCAGGACCACATTCAAATCTCACCGTTGATTTTCGATTCTTGATGATTTCGCATCGAACTCGTGGTTGAATTGACCGGGAATTATTTTTTTTCTACTTACCCGCCTCCGCATCACTAAAACAAGAAAGAAACGAGTTGAATAGTTTTCCTTTGCGATGTTCAAACGATTAGATCCGGGAAACCTTGGAGGCTTCGTGGGCTTGTAAAGTATGGACTTGAAAGGATCAGCCTTTTCTGGAGATTTGAATGGCTTTCTGGACATATCTGAGACTCGATTCAGACTAGAGGTACGGCAATTGGCGGAAACCTGACTTTAGCCCAGGTGACTGGCTGAAGAGCGGCTATCAAAGCTATCAGTCTTATGTCTGTGACAGTGATCCCCTCCCTGTATGGTATTTTACTGCGATAGATGCTGCTTTAGCTGTGAAGGTGTTGAGGAGGAGCTGGGCACAAACAGAATGAAAGAAAATGCTGATTTCAGATGAACTGATGACCGGCACTTTGTAAACGATCCTCTCCATGGCGCAGTGTTCATAACGACGTCGTGCCCTTGTGACGCTATTACAGAACCATTTTTGCAGCATATCTCTGTGAACAATACATAGAAATGTCCAAATGAACTACTGACATTTCATTATATCAATTCTGACCTACGACCTTCAGAACGCTTGACAGTTTGGCCCTCCCACTACGTTTAGCTGGTTATCCCGTGCTGCTACATCATTTCCAAAACATCTCGTCTAAAAAGAGTTTGAGAATCTACAATTCCAAGAAGTATGGCTCACTGGATGACTGAATTACTGACTAACTGGACCTTTCGATCAGAACGACAGCTTCCTAATCTTAACCCACTTTCACGTTTGCCCTTTTAGTCAGGTATGGCAGACTAGCTGGAGCTTTCATGTCATTCCACCTTGAACTACATCCAGCGTATTATCAGACTTACGCCCATAGAAAAAAAAAGAAAAGTGTTTGGAATAATGGTGCATTTTCTCCTGTACCGCAGAATTGAAGTTAGTCACTGTTATGAGTCTAGAGCATATGGTGCCTCATTTCGGTTATCGTTGAAAATATCTTTGAATAAATCCTTGACAAGCATTACTAAGCCAGAACCGTCAAGACTTAAGACATTGGACCCCCCTTCCCCATCTTAATCTTAAAGGCACAGTTCACGATAATTTTAAGATACCCATCTTTATTCGAAAAGCGGAAGTATGTATAGATTGGGAATGATTCATCGGTAGCGATGAAAGCGAAAGAATTCGCCTAATTCGAGAAAAATTTGCTCCTCAGAAGTTGGGAAAATAGAGGTCGGACGAGATTGCCATCGCGAAAATAACATGGGTGGTGTATTCGGACGGGACTTCAGTTAGTGTAATTGCGCAAAGAGCTGACTACATCAATCCAGAACTGTACGGAACTGCTTTCACTGTCACTGTGTGTCATGACAAGTTGTTTAAACTTCCTACATGGGTTCCCTTGTGATCGGTGCAACCTCTACAGTGCCGGTGAAACTCGTCTGAGGATGCACACGGGCCAATGTTTGAGCCTTTATAACTCCCTAACTTTGCCGTTTTCCGACCTAATACATAGTGCCAGGTATGATATAGCGGGAGCTTCAAATTCATCCTGTGGGGGAATCTCAGGAATTATTTTTATCGTGAACTGTGCCTTTAAGGACCATGCAGCAAATTCCTCCAATGGCATCTTAAGAAGCCCTTCGGATTCCTCAAAGGTCTCTGGAGAAGTAAGTCAAGCGATTTAGGTGTAAACATTTAGAATTGCACAGATTCGGACTGTTATGTATCCCTATCAGATAGCGCCTTCGTCTATTGAAAAACTTTAGACGGACTATAGTAGTTTCTCCTAAACCAGGGCCAATGTAGAATTTACGTCCAACTCCGACTGAAAAACGCCGGCAGTGGTCACAATTGACTCCAAAATCCGATTATATCCGATTTGTCACCACAATCCGCTTGTCCCTAATCTCGATTTCTGATAATTATGTGTTATTACGGGACGCAAGAGTCTCAAAGACGTGCCGCCATAGCCGGCTAACTACCCACTCGGGCAGTCGGACTACGGTAGTCGTCTCCTGAGGTGAATGCGGCGTGTGCGCACAACACCTGGAGCTGTAGGTGGTCGACTCGTTCCGCAAGAGGCGAATATCCAAAGGTAATGTCGGCTCACTTTTACGGATTCTCACACCTTTGACACCTGATAGCTGCTAAGCAGGTGTGTAGCCATAGAAGTGTGGTGACATGAAAGACCTGAAAAAATAGAGCAGTTAGGAGAAGACGAGAAAATTCGCTAAAACATTTGTTCCAGAAATTTTTGGGGATAAAAAAGGAATGCCTTGAATGCCGTTCCCATCAGTCACCCCTCGTTACAATGGAAATGGTACAAACCGCAAAGTAATACAGCGAAAATTTATGAAATTCCTGAAGAATTAGTTTCGATCTGTCCCTGATTACATAGAAAAAACTTAAATTTCATCCGAATATCGACAAGGACTTTCTTATTATGTAATAATTTATTGCATTTATTTATTTGTTTGTTTCACAAGGAATATTAAAAACACTGGAGGAAAGGAAAACATGGCTTCCTTGGGTAGGCACCGATTCACTATATCGTACGGGGAATGTTTCATTTGACCACACGCCAACTGCTCCCCAATGTTGAATCTGAATAGGAAAACTTAGAGAATGGACATTGGCCTATCTCCCTCAAGATTCCCAGAACGCAGTAGTAAGGCGGAAGGCAGTAAGGCAGATCCTTCAGAAGGCGTAAGCATTTTCACCGTCTTACTCAACCGCTTTCGCCTTCCTTCCCTCCCTCTGCAGCCCACCAAGAGGCATAAACAAGTGAGCTTCATTAGCCATCCTCATGAAGCCGTTTCCGGAATCGAGAGGCTCTAAAAATGGTGGGTGGAGGAGCCGATCAACGCCTCTTACGTTTTTAGTCCAACTTCCCGGCATCACCAACTTTTGCCGTTTCTTCTCCTGACTTCTTAATCCTCTAGTGTATTCACTTCAAACCGTTACCTCTGATGCCGTCCCTCTTCTGTCAGTAGGATCACAGCCAGCGAGTGAGAAGGTGGACTAGCCTCTTCGGACCCAATGGTGCGCGGTATTCGATCCTCAGTAATTAGTTGGCAAGAGTGACGGGGCCATCATGATAAAATCAACACCAAAAACGCGGCGGCCGACACTAAACGCAATAAACGAACGCATGGTCTACGACGATGACGTCGAGTAAGGAACCGATTAACGGAAGTTATAACTTAGCCGCACCGAAAACGATTATCCTTAGCCACTTAGCCTTCTCGGATCATTAGGACGTATGGCGCAATCGTTCATCCGGACCTCACCTTCCTCTTGTTTGTTCACACAATAATTTAACATAAAAATGATCATCCAATGAATAAAGTTCTCGCCGTTAATCAATACTTTACGAGGGATGTGCCTGCGTTTGAGTTCCATTCAGAACAGCAGTATCGGTTGAATACGTGTGTGGTCCATACAGTGACTTGTGGCGGTCAGTCGACGTACAATTCAGTGGATCTACCCGCCTAGACGAGTCAGTTTTAGGATGAGAACTCTGGTTAGTTCAGGAGGGTGTCGATCCGAGAATTGATCCCTGAACAGTAGCCTCTGCTTCTGCTCTATCGGAATGAGTTTCTCTCATTTATCCAGANTCCAGAGTTCATGATTTGAAAGTACGGCTTCCACTGAGTATGTAAATATAAAAATAAGGATTCAGTGGTTTTCCATGATCGCTTCTTTAAACACGCCCTCAATCAAATACTCCAGTATTATTTATGAGAACTTGAACGCCCGGCCTCCTCACAGCATGACCGGCGGAGAACATTGGATGCTTATCTTGGTTTTGTTTTACACAAAAATTTGATAGTGCTCTGCTACGTCATAGTCCGGAACGTTTTCAGACAGATTCTTTTCAGACAGACAGAACAGAGCTTTTTATGCTTTAGGAACAGCAGACACTGTTTGTACTTGCCATATGCATAACATAGGACGATTTTCCTACGCAAGGAAATAAATGATACATTATTACACTACATAAAGTTATAAAGTCGTTGTATTCTGTATTCTCTGCCGTATTCCAATTTCACTACTTCGTCTTTTTCAGCCATGCCTAGATGAGGAAGGCTCGGAATTCTGAGTCGCACCCTTCAACCATGACACCAACCCCAGGCTTCCGACAGTTCGCAGAGAACTACTAAAGAAATATGCGACTTCCTTTACTGAATAATTGATCATTCTGAAAATATATGATTACAGCAATCAAAACGAAATAAATTCTCCAAGTTTTGCCTTCTCTTGTTCATTTACTGTTCACACTGGAACCTATACGATGCCATGGCAAGAATAAGCCGTGTATTTGTCGGTGCAATGGCAAATCAAATGTAGGGCTAGTTGGTCCATATAAAACATACACAATTAATAGTAAGGCTCATTATAAGCTCTCTAGCCGTCATTTGAATGAACTGCACAGATCCTTCTAGAAAGCAAGTCTGAAGAGACCTCTTTCAGTTCAGAACCTGGCGGCTCGTACATCACTGTAATGCTTGTGGCCTGTTCATATTCACTTTAAAACTGTAAACGAGTACTGTAGGCATGACTAAATTATGACAGTAAATCATTTAATTACGTCGATTATGATGTGTTGATATGAGGACGGCGACGGCTTTACGAATGCCACAGGGAAATCCTTCCTGCGGCACAGAACGAGTGACCACTCTGAACAGAGGCCACAAAATTCTGGCCGTTACATATGCTTAATTTATAGTTGCTAGTAAAATGTGAATGTAAAAAATGAAAGATAAAAATACAGTAACAACTAGGCTAGGACTACTAGGTTCCTGCTCGAGGTAAAACTTTTTATGGGCTTCTGAACGAATGATTTTGTTCTTTGTTATTAAATGTGTTCAGTAAGTGCACTGAAAATCGGGACAACGGTAAAAAATTGGCTTCTGGCTTGAAGTGAATGAGTGAGCCAACTTTGAACATCTGGAAATTTTTGTAGAAACTCAGCGAAACAGCCAACTACTTCGAAAAGGTTGCATTCCCTTACTCGGAAGCCATCAAATTCTTTAAAAGCGAGGTTCACGAACCAGGTTCATCCCCAAGATAACATTTACCAGTGTCTTCCCACGCCAGTTTTAATTTCATTCGAAAAAATTACAATATCTACAGTATCTATACGAAGAAAAATTCGGTTTTTCAAGTATAAGTACCAGAATCATTGAGTTTTGAATTATTTCATCAGTAAAAACTGGCATTTGACGCATGAATCCCCCGAGAAAAGTCCCACGACATATCCGCTCAGAAGTTTTCTTATCTATACCAATTATGATGACGGCGGCTAAACAAAGTAGGCGGCATTATCTGAAGGGCGAAGTCGGGCTATGCGAGGAACTTCTCACGCCCTTCGACGGACGTATCCGCCAGCGATCTTCCTCTAATAAACTGCCAAGCGGCTTCTTTGGAACGGCCACTGTAACAGCTTCCGTGACTGCAGGGTTCATGAAAGTCCATATGCTTCTTGAGGTTACCACACATAGCGAGTTGGTAATTATAGCGGTACAGTAGGCAATACACGCCGCATTAACCTCGGGATAACCGCACTCTGTAACCTCGGCATCCTTTAATTAGAGTCGGCTAGGTGACTTGCATCAATCGTTGCCGTAACTGATAGTAAGAAGCTGTGTGGGAACTTGTAGATAAGCGTTTTGGAACGGGTGATACCCTATGGGAATCTTGATTCTGGGCAACTTTGGAGTGAAACAAATATATGCAGGAACTCGAAATAGCTTCCTTCTTCGGTCCCTGCACTCAAAAGCTCGGCGGAAGATTTTTTCGGATATCGTTAAGCTAGCACATAAGGCTTCAGATCTTCCTATAAGTGCTATTTCCTTTTTGGCTCGTTCCAGTTCAACACCATTTTTTGGAAATAGCAAGATGGACCCTGCTGAGGCAATGTCGTGTGGATTCCCTGCTACACTCGCCATCAGAGAAACAAAGCCTGGTTTGTCTTGAAAAAGGTACCGGCGTTGATATAGGCAAGACTGTCTTCTTCCAGATTCAGTTTTGGGCAAAAACTCGCCTAGAGGGGCTCTACAGAGGCGATGAGAGGGAGTATAAGGACATATCTGCAGATTGAATTCCCTCTATAAACGCTTGAAAATAGTTTCAATCGGTTCCGCTTGAGACCCAGTAGACCTTTCTCTTACCTGGCTCGGCACCACTTCACTCTATTCCTTTACCCGAGGTAGAACCATCACTTCACTCTATGCCTTCACTCGAAGGAAGATGTGAACACTTCTGTTCCCTAGGGTCACACAGCAGAGAGACATCGAGGGGTCCTGAAGGGCCGCCGCCTAGTAGTTAGCTCATCGTTTGAGGGAGATCGCTTCCGGATACGGGCAGTTTTTGACGTGATAGCTTGGCATAGCCTGGTTTACTGCATAGAGGAATACCGCTTACTTTGTTCAGCCGCTCAGATCGGTTCATGGATAGGTAAGACACCTTGATAATGATAGAATAGGGATATCCTTTCAAAAGATCAGCTCTTGTAAGTCCAGCTTGAGGTAAAGGAGTATCAAACTAGCCACATAGGCAAGAATCAGTGGAATCAGGTCTTAGGTAGTCTCTTAATAGTCTAGCTTACTGCATTTCAAATTAGCAAGAAACTGATAAGAACATTCAGAAACTATGACAATGGAGCTCCGCTATTCTGTCGTCAATGGATTCTATAAGATCCCGCTATTCGAAAAGTCCTATGGGATGGCGGCTTACTCGGTCCAAAATCGTGGTCCATTTCCGGCATAAGAACCAAGGGGACATCTCTACGACCGTACTCAGAAATCGAGAATGAACGGGAAAGGACCCTTATCGGGCCCCTCCTAGATGAAGGTGATATGATCTGTAAATAGAATTGTAGTGGCATATGAACAGATAGCTGGCTTATGCAATCGTTTGGAAAGGCAAGCGATCCTTGAACAAGCGTTTATAGTTGTTCTTATTCCTGAGCTTCCCCCTGGACGTGTTCTCGTGCAGGATCACTCTCCTGCCTGGTCATACTCATGGTACAGTAGCGGGTGGCAGTGCACAACGAGAACGATAATGCTATACCGAAAACTGTTGGGCAGTTCCCTCCCATTTCCTATGCTTAGGAGTTTCCTCTGAAATCTGCAAGCATTGGAGAAATAGCGCATTACTGAAGTTACCTAATGAACACATATTTGTTGAGAAAAGGTTCTCACCCGCTTACTAGTCCTACATAGGAACGAGACTCCCTGACGAAGTTTACCTTTTCCAATTGTAACCCTACTTTCAGTTATTTCCACATGGTAGCATTCTTATGAAGAGATGCCATGAAGGAAAGTCTATGGCACATCATGAAAAGTCGCCGTGAGTGAGCCCTTTCTCCTGACGGGACCAACAATGCCCTTAGCCCCTTTCGAAATAGTAACCCTAGATCGTTTTGCACATACCGACCATGGCTCCCATTTCCATGGTCAGACAATCGTTACCGAACCTCGGGAGAATAGACGCCTTACTCGGGATGGTATTTTGTCTTGCACAGAATGAAAATCGGTGTATTCAAGCGTCGTAGTCCAGTACTGGTGTAAACCAAAGGCATTGATCTCGCCTTATTACTCAGTTTCGAAGCATATGCCGAATATTTCTTCCCAAAGAAGTTCTCGAAACCAGTCGCCTCTGAAAAAGGTTGCAGTGGTTGTTTTTTCTTCAAACCACGCTCACTTTATCAAACTCTTTTTAGTTCATTTTCGGGACCTTTGCGGGTGTGACAGCAACGGTAGCATCGTTGGGCATCAAGATGGTGAAAGTTCAAATTTCAGCCTTGACCAGCGGCAACCACAGTCAGCAGCCACTGCGTGTGACCTTTCGTTCGACCACGATTTTTCAGGAACCCACCGCTGAGCACTTTTGACCACGAGAACCTGCAAAATTGTCACTGAAGGGTTTTGGTGGCTTAGAAGTCCCTCCAAAGAGGATTGAAGACGATGACAATCGTTCAATCGTGGTTACTTCGTGTTCTATTACCGAATAGTGAGCGCAATTAACCTTGACTCGCTACCTCAACCGTTGATTTAGTACCGCTCAACTCGGGAGACGTTACTCGCTATCGGCAAATCTATACTGCTTCACTCACTTATTTACAACTTTTTTTGACGATTATATGTCATGAAGATATACGGTATACCACTTAGCTATGGAGTGGAGCATGAGAAACTATTATAGATACGTCCCACATAACTTTTTGACAGGATACTGAAAACACGAAAGGGAGGTGGTACTGTGGGAGTAAATAAGTAAACAAAGTCACTAAATTCCATATCCCAGGGTTCCCAGGAGCTCTATTTCCAAAATGTTCAGCATTTTTGAGTGCAAAAATTTTCCATACCCACTCTAGGCTCTTCCCAGCCAGTTTTCAGGCTATATGTATACCAATCGTCACCCTCAACGTCCAATTTCGCGAATTTTGAATAAATTTTCCATACCCACTCTTATTCTCATTTTGGATAAATTTTGAATAAATTGCTCCACAATATGAACCAAGATCTACCTTAGTAAATTATTGATCCTTCCCCTCAGCCAACCTCTACAAAACAAAAAATAAAGAGCATTCTTTTGTCCTGCAACTTGAGTTGCTGCGTCCTACATACATATGAGTCGTTGTCCTTCTCCCTCAAGAGCTCAGGCACCAGGAAAAAACCAGATAGAGTAGATGATTTCAAGCTAATGGGTCCCATTCCTTGCCTACTCTGCCTATAAAATCAAGTGTGCTTGAAGATCTTCTTCATACTCGGGAGAAGAGGAGACAAAACCTAACCTCCCTAACTCAGCTTTCCCACTTTGCCTTTGTGAAGTGGCATTTCGTCCCGAACGTAATCAGGAATCACGCCAATTCCGAATCTTGGCCATTCATAGCCTGGCGTTTGTCTTAGGATAAGCTGTGCCGATCCCTTCAGGGCTCTGAATGAGATCCCCCTACTCACGGAAAAGTTTCCCAAAACACAAAGACAGCGCAGAAATGTGGGAGCTCAACTCCTCTTCGTGAGGTGAGGTTAAAAAGAACTCATAGTAGTGTTTATAACAATATTGGAACAGATTCCTTCTGTTGAATTTCTTCTTACGAGCCAGTTTTATTGGTTTCTGCTGCTCTGCCAAAGCACCATGTATCCTTGAAAAGGGTTTCACCCCATAAATGTTGTGAAGTCGCCATAAATTCAACGATCACTGCACCGCTACCCTAAAGAGGATGCCATGTGTTTGTGGGGGGCTCATTTGCAAGTCGCCACCAAGCACCAAGCAGCTAAATCTCGCTCAGCCGCCAAACCATAAGCCCAAACGTTGACACATAATCAATGTGTCTTAAGACGGAAATATATTTCTGATTCCCCGTTAGGGGGTCGTTTCCATCCACCCATGCCCAAACGGAGGAAAACAATTGTCGGTGCTGCTTCACTGTCTACAGCTCATCTCGTCTCATTTTCGATGTTTGCAATGGTGGCGCCGTCGTCCCCGACGGGACAGGCCGTCGGGTGGTTGGTTGGTTGGTTTGCTGAGGCTGGACGGACGGCTGCTACATGTCCCGTCCGTGCTGAGTCTCGGCGGACGCTGTGAGCGATTTTATCTACAAGGCTGACACGTATTTTGCCGACCGTGAACAGTCATGTACCGTAATCGCACAGAGACGTATTTCATGTGTCGTGTGACCTAATTACACAAAGCCCATGAAGACTCTGTAACGAGACTTGCTGAGGGGGTGAAGGATGGTGGTGGAAAACAAAGTCATGACGCATTACGGAGAATATAAAACCGTCGTCTGGAACAGGCTTAGAGGGGAAGCCAATTGGGAAAGCGCTACAGTTTTTAGAATAGCATTGATAAAGAAGTTTGACCCGCTACGGGTATGATTCAAGGAACTAAAGTATGATCTCAGAGTTTTTCTTCAGAGCTGTTTTCTTTGGCATTATTCGATCCAGATACGATCAGAAGTGATTCAGCGGCATTAAGAGGTACGGCGTGGGAACAAGAACGCATCCCCATATGGTCATTTTTCTTGATCAGGACGAGAATTCATAAAATTGGTTCTATACTTTTTCTCATAGCAAGGATTAAGGTGAGTTAAGGTGTTTTAAGCATTTTTTTGAGCTCCTCCCTATATCTGTCAACTACCATTGACAACAGGGCTATTAAAAGATCCGATAAGGATAATTTGCCAGCTCAAGAGCTTTCCGCCATAGAAACGGTGACACAGCGATAAAGGAGAAGTAAGTAGCCATTTCGATAGCTGCTTACGGAATGTTCAGCAGGAGAGGTAGAGCATACCTTGAAAGCCCTCCTTCATAATACAGCAGTAGCCTCGGCGATTATTGTTTCAGAGACCCTATCCAGACTTTCCATCCCTCCTGATTGGACCGAATGGTAGCAGACTTGTCTGAAAGAATAAAGAGTACCGACTTCAATTACTGCTAACTTCGTCAAGTTGTCGTACGGGCGGTATGCGCGCCCAATCACCCTCGCACTTCATAATGGAAGCTGAGTATGGAAGCGCGTCCCTGAAAGGAACCGCTGAAAGTCAAAGTCTTTCAGTTTCAAGCATCCAGCGAGGTTGGCTCATCAATAATAGTAGGATTCACCCGGTGAGGATCTCATCGAAGTGCCAACGGCTTGAATGGACTACCTAGTATGACTTCACCGTGAGTTCGGTAAGCCTCGTATGTGACATACAAGATCAGCTCCCGAATGAAGAACACCTATGGCCTCTCCTCAGTGAACAAACTCCTGGTCTGGCTTTCACTAGTGGTCAGCTTCTTTCACTAGCTGAATAGACTTTCATGAAACAATCCCTTCAATACCTGACTTGATCAACATGTCTTGCCCTTGAGTTCCTCATTTTTTTATGGAACCACTGAACGCTCTCTCAGAACACCAGCACTATCTGTTTTTTAGCCGATCAAGTCGTTACCTTCCACCAAATAAACCATCTGTCGCATCATTACCGTAGTAGGCTCTGCTTAAATGGCTATTGAAACGATCTCGTGGGGCTGTGTGAGGACAAATGTGTTTGTGTGTGTGCGATTACACTCGCTACGCAGTCCCCAGACGCCCCGTATCAAATGAGGCGAAGATGAGGCGTTGCCGCGGCTATAATGAATAATATCCAATTGAATGATAAATCTTCTGACAGCTTGACTGCTGCTGCTTTCGTTCGTCCCCGTTCATGATGGTTGTTGGCCACTGACGTCTTAGCAGCAGCCGCTACAATAGGCAGGAAATAGTCTCGTCGGCGGCCACGGAGAGGCAACGGCGCCATCGGCGAGGGCGCCAGACGTGCACACGACCGATGACAGCGACATGACGACAGATTTTATGCTAATATGGCCGCTTCACGCCTTATGATCCCCCTCGGTCTATTACCCCCCGAAGGCTCTTCTGGTCCCTTCACCCGCCCGTCCATCGCCCTCATCAAATCCCGACGACACTTCAGTTTGAATGATCGTCTTGGTCAAGTGTTTCAATAACAATTGCTCCTTCATTTATGGTTCCTCTTCTGAGTAGGCAGCAGTTTTTATGCTCACGTCGTTATGATTACAGTAATACAGCAATTCCATTTCAACTGTGATACAATATCCACTTTTAATTTTGTTTGATATTACTTTTTTTGATTTTTTTCAATCTTATTGTGAGTGCCCCATTCCATAAAGACTCTGAACAGGGCTTAAGGCAGTCTCGGCCTCGTTTACCGTTCATTCGTCCTCATGAAGATTTTATACTAGGTAATAAAGTATTTGAAAACGAGTACGAAATTTTTCCTTGAATTGAATTGGATCAGAAGGAGTTAAAGTAAAGCTATCAGTCCTTCACAGCACCTTGGGATTCTTTGGTCATTACTGGATTCCATGCAATAAAAACTGCATGTCATTAGGTCCGAAATTTGCCTGACCGCTCAAACAATATCGCCACATCTTACTAAACCCATTACTTGCTGTCTACAGTTACTCCTTTGTGAACTTTAGCAATCGATCGCTTCCCATTCCTTCCGGGAGAGGTATAAATCAATCAGGATCATTGAATTTAACGTCAAGTGGATAGCCATTTTTTACAACTCCTCGAGAATTTCTTGAGCTTGCCATCCCCGTAGGGCTGACCTGTAGATCGTTCCCGGACCAGCTATGACGGATACAATGTGAATCGTGCCTATCGATCGCTCTGAATTAACTACTCTTTTTTTTTAACTTTTTCTTGTTCCTCTAATTTATCTCCCGGTGTGGAAACACCAATGATTTGTCAGGCCATTTGCTTTTTATGATCCACTTCTAAATTCTAAATCTCACCGTTGGATTGTGTTAATTACTCATTTCACTCTGATCTGGGCATCATTCCCCGGCTTGGGCAAAGAGTACAGGTTATCAGCTTTACAACCTTACCTAGTCTTTTTGGTAGCTGTTATCCGTTGACATACCATTTTGCCGAATTTGTGAGGGATTACGGTATTACAACTCATTTAACCAGTAATCCCTGGTTATTGAGTGGGATTGCATGGGTCAAACCAAGTAGTGACTTAGGCATTTTCAAAACCTCCATGCGTAAATTCAGTTTTTTGGTAATTAGGGTTCTGTAAAACTTACAAAAGTGCCCCGTTTTTTTCCCTCCCGTCCTTCCTCACTTCATTCTTCATGTTCTTCTTTAACCAGTTCGTAAATGGCCTGTTATACTTCCTAGACGTGACACCTATCGCTCAGCTCACTGAGAAGACTGATTGAAGTGGCTGATACGGAGGCTAGGTTGCCATTAAATGGTTCCACCCGAGGGAATTGGTTTATGTAGTGAGAGTATCAAAGAAGTATAGGGCATTTGGAAGCCCTTTCTTGGATGTGATTTCCGGGGTTTTGCCTCGAATATGAAATGGACGACAATATTCGGTGACGATTTCGTTGAGTTGAAGTCAGCTGGTCGTCACCGTTGGAAAAATCGCAACGACGGCATCATTTAAGTAGAGTGGCGTAACAGCTAATGGTGCGGGAGATTAGGCAACGGCTTGCCCTTTGCCGTTTCCCAACGAGCCGACGTTGCCGTCGATTTATCGCACCAACAGTTGTTGGCACCATCCCATCACAGTCTGATCCGAAGAGTTTACTCTGAACCGTGGGAATATGCGAAATACTTCTTTTAACCGTATCTGAGGCAATTCCATGAAAATCCGACACTTTCTTAAATTCTCATGACCGCTTTTGAATGTACCTATCCAACTTTGAAGCAGAAGCCTCTGCTCGGGAAATGTGGCCACTGCGCAGCCGATCTGTGGAGTTCTTCTCAACGTCACCCTGATCGTAATGGGCAATGCGAAGCAGTCAGCCTTCATTTGATTCAGAAACAATCCTCTACTGGAGATTCAGTCCTGGAAATCTTCCAGAAAACTCTCCTGGAGCGAGAACGCTTCAAGCTTCTCTGAGAGGCTACCCTCATGAGAAATCGCAAAAAACCTGCCCAGGACGTCCTTTCCAACAAGATGTTTGGGGATCAGGGAATCTTGGTCACTCTTCAAAAGAAAGGAGTTTTCCAGCCTGTAGCAGAGTAGCGCTGAAATGGCTCTTAGTGGGATCCAGGGTGACAATGATGGATTCTTTTTACTACGGCCTCTCCCCTTCCTACGAATATCCCGGGACTCTCCCACCAACACTAAACAGACTCTCAAAACACTTTGGCGAAGTCCGAAATTTCCATGACCTGTTCGAGTGGCTTCTACTTTGTTACGTGGAAGCCTACTGGTATCATTCCGTTAGTTACTGAGGTACAAGACCTCCCTTCGATGTTTTGCCCTTGCAAACTCGGGTACTCTCTTTGTAGACAGCTTCCAAGCTTCCATCTGAGCAGTCGTCCCACACCTGTGAAAACGTGCGGTTGCGGTTAGATAGGAGACAGCCTGTGGCAGACTATCTAATGCGATAACAGCGATACATGTCCAGATACTATGAATATCGGTGCTTCATCTAATCTGATGGCGTTTCCCGTCGCCCACACTTCCGCCACCGTCGTTCACCTCATCATCGCCATCATCATGTACTACCATCTCTATCTTTATTTTCCAACACAATTTGTCCCTATATGGGCCCTTCTAAGCTCACCGATGCCGTTGCCCTTTCCGAGCTCTTATCTGCGTTTCTATTACACTGGCCTTATGTCAATATTTTCCTATTAACTCGAATAATCGAGAACTCGTCTCATTTTCCACCGCGGAGCCGAATATACGGTATTCCCTATGGGACCTGACGGCATTTAGCTGAAGCCGCTTATCACACCACGACACTCGCAGCGATTCATTAATTGAGTCTCGGCTACGGTATAATTGCAGCACAATTTGTTCTGCCGCGCTTGAATTTGTGTAGATGGGGTGTTGGAGTGGATGGAGCTCGAGCTGAGCAAAATTCTTCCGTATCGGCCCTTTGTGATGACTTCTTGCCTCGGATAGGTCTTCTCCAGCTGATCTCATTGATTGTATACGCTTTCCTATGATCGGATGACAGGCCTAGGGATAAAAACTCCTCATCCATGGGCCCCTTGAGAACAGCCGGACAGACCAGGTCTCCAGGGTCATTTATCGTGTGGCCATATTTTTATCTGCTCCGCTCAAACCTTCTCATGACAAACGGTTGTCGTCGCGCTGTTATCTCTGATAATCGTCGCCACGGGCAGTGTCACAGCCCGTATTGGTGGGTTCCACCGGGTCACGCCCATCCGCGTTTTTGCCGCCCTCGGTCATTGGCCGACTCCGCCTTCCGGGAGCACCGCCCTCGAATCGCGCGACGATGGGCACATGGGCGCGCCCTAAGTCACTTACGTATTGCGTGTAGCTGTCTATCTCGTTAACGCATCTCTGATAATTATCAACGATGATCAGGTGGTGATAGGCGATCGAAACCTTATCAAAACGTCGTCATCGAACAGCTGATTTCATGCTGATACTGCTTTCGCGTGTCTTATCTGACAATTCTGATCTACGAACATCCGCAATCACTTTTCGAACACCACCTGACTCTTTTGATTCGAGCCCTGACTACTTCAATTGATTCCGAGATTGAGGCTTCTCCCAAACGTCTCAGTGAGGCCTTGTAGAGGACCTTCAAGGTCGTCATGTAAGCTTGATGATAGATGAGCTGTGTCATTATTCACCTCAAATTCCGTTCGTCCTCTTGTCTCCCTGGTCGATTCTTGCTCGGGTATCCGTCTCCTCATTTCATGCCCTGAGTTGTAATGTTTTCCCAACAACCATCGCCCCCTCCACATCGTCGACGAGGCCGTCGTCGACGACGTCGAACGCTCTCATGTTTGACATTTTCTGCTTGTTCTGGCATCTCGACTATTCATCTCTGCCGCGTGGTCCATACGCTGTGAAAAATTCCATCTCGGCTTAATCTAACATTGAATTCCAGATGACCACGGTCTTCAAAGACTATGCAGATTCGTTGGCTGCCCCATCTATGTACCATCATACGATGGCGATCGAAGCCGATCAAAATGTTCCCGTATCGGAGATGATTATGACCGACACACAAGACATCAACGTGAACACTGACGATAATGTACGTGTGTGTGTGTGGTGTAGATCTTGCATGGAATTCAATTACCGTACACCATCCTGAAAATGGTTGTTCAGGGTTTCGCATCACCTATAAAGCCGGCACCGTTTTATACTACCCCTACTGATGCTATGTATTATACGAATAACTTCAAGGATTACGGTATGTTTTTTGTACATGGTACTTGTTCTCGAATTTCTTTATTTATTGCATTCATCAACCATAAATTCCTACCTTTTTTCTACTCCCATTTGTTCTTACAGCGATTGCTCTGTACAGTATACCCACCTGAAACTAAAAACCATCCGTTTGTGATTTTTGACCGATTTTCTGCTTTGTTGATATAAAGTAATCAGATGTGGTTGAATAAGTCCCTACTGGTACTTGGCATAGCATACGGTCCTCTGATTTCTGTAAATAAATACTCCTAAACATTCTTATCTATTCTATTCTAGTCCAATTCTCAGGCGTAGAGCGATTAAGCTGGTTTGAGTGGTCGTCTCTAGTTGTGCTACTCCAAGTAAGGTTCTTAGGCCTCTCACTTTCTCTTCAGGGCCTTTTTTAAAGCAATTTCTGCAGATTCATTCAATTCTTCCCAGCCAAGCTCAACTCAGTACATGGGAAGCTTCAGAGACCCCCCTACTCGACCTTGTGAGTCAACAGATTCATTGGAGAGCGTCTCTAAAGTCGTGAATAGAACTCTTACGAAACTCGGTGGAATTCAATAAGTTTCGAAACCCAAAAAATACCGTCACTGCCCTTTGCCTTAACGAAATCCCAGTCTTTTCAGATCACTTTCGGTTCATAGAGTGAGCAAGACTGTTTAAGGGTACCTCTTTTTCTACTCCTACTTCTTTTCCTTTCCTCTTTTTTTCAAAAGCTCAACTAATTTATTTCTTCTACCTAAGATTTTGTTGTGTGGCTCTAGAAAAGGCTTATCGGGACCTACTTGTGGTAACTCAAGGTTCTCCTGACTTCTAATGACCCTATTCTAACCAAAACCTTCTACAGCTCGAGTTCCTCTCAACTCCCACCCTCTTTCTCAACTCAAGAAAGCTATGGGAATCCTAAGCATGTGATACCGATACTGGCTTCTCCATTTTCCTTCGCACCCTATCTTCATAGGCTACTATATTATGTACCATATGGGAATGGCAGCGATTTGTTGCGGTTCATTGACTTTGTCGGCCCCCCGCTGGTGATGATGGTGTTGGTTGGGCAGCCGAGGAGCCCAGGGGTATTTCACATCATGCGCATTGATTACCCTGAGGGGAAATGAATGAAGGGGGCAAACACACTGCTGGAACACAGTCATGAATCAGCCCGACTGGACTGACTTTTGCTCGTTTCGCTAGCCATCTGAAAATGATTTCGTCGTTTTTCAGCCGGGTACATCATTAATCCGTCCATGTATCAGCCATATACGCTGCCGGCAACGACTGCCGCCTGTTCGGGTAATGACGCCGGTTTCAATCAAATGATGGATCCATCAATGCTTGGTTAGTTTAACGGTGATTTTTAAAGATTTGAACTTTTAATGGCCTTCATTAAAAGTTCAAATTGGGCAGTTTTGTTCTGCCCCGAACGTGCTCGATCGATTAGAGAGCGTTATCTTTTCCTCAGATCTATGTGTATTGGTGTAGCTGTGTGCGTGTGTGTGTGAACGCGCTCTTNGCCATATACGCTGCCGGCAACGACTGCCGCCTGTTCGGGTAATGACGCCGGTTTCAATCAAATGATGGATCCATCAATGCTTGGTTAGTTTAATGATGATTTTCAAAGATTTGAACTTTTAATGGTCTTCATTAAAAGTTCAGATTGGGCAGTTTTGTT
Source organism: Haemonchus placei (assembly GCA_900617895.1). Lineage (NCBI taxonomy): Eukaryota > Metazoa > Nematoda > Chromadorea > Rhabditida > Trichostrongylidae > Haemonchus > Haemonchus placei. The sequence continues at coordinate 33,410 of UZAF01016620.1, forward strand.
CTGCCCCGAACGTGCTCGATCGATTAGAGAGCGTTATCTTTTCCTCAGATCTATGTGTATTGGTGTAGCTGTGTGCGTGTGTGTGTGAACGCGCTCTTCCTCGTCGTCACGGCGCTGGAGGAGCTGTAAAATTTACCTCGTCAACTGTTCAGCTGTAATTTAGACTCCTCCCATTTCAGGTCACAACACTACAAATGCTTCATTCTATGGTTCCACATTCAACTATCCCACATATGACTACTCATCACCGTTGATACCACGAGTTCCCGGCTCTGCTGCACCTACGGGCGCCGGTGTTGGTGCCGGTGCCGCCTGTTCCACCAGCACCTCCGGTTCGTCCAGTTCCAACGGCTCTGCACATTCGACGCTCGCCTCACGGAGTAAGGCCAGAACCTCAGCATGTGCGTAATGCGCTGCACGTTTTGGTGCGCTGTGATGTGATGGTGTATGGTTGTATGCGTGAGCCTCATGTTTCTGTATGGTGAAAATGATCGCTGAAACAGTTAAAGCTGGATATCCGATTGAGACAGTCCTTTTTTGTACCTGTGCAAAGGATTGCTCTTTCTGGAGCTCTGTAAGCCTGCCTTCCTGCATATTTCCATTGACAAATTCTTTATTCCTACCCTGTGTGTATGTGATAGTGAGCTCAAGGTAGCCTGCACGAGCATGCACTGTGGACGTGAATGTGATTTGCACGAGCACAAACGTAATTTTCCATACTGAAGGGTGATTTAGTTTCAGCTGAGGGACGAGAATGCGTGAACTGTGGCGTCCAAGCTACCCCACTTTGGCGACGAGATGGCACTGGCCACTACCTCTGTAACGCCTGTGGACTTTATCACAAGATGAACGGTCAGAATAGGCCGTTAGTGAAGCCAAAGAAGAGACAGGTAAGCGAGTTTTCTGACCAGAAAAAACCTTTCGAAGACCACACACAGACAGTCGCGTGCTTCATAGCCCTATCAATCAGTTCCCGTTATCATTTGTCGTTCGTTATCTTATCAGCCGTCAACCTTCGTTCATCACTCTCACCCGCCAGCCGTTTATCAGATACATGTTCATGGCGCAGATTATGACACCCCGTCGCGCTTGTTAGTTTACACCTCGTCAAGTGGGGAAGGGGATACGGTAGTGCGTGAATGGGAGTGCGCCTGCGCCCTCCACACTGCATATACTCCCTTTGCAAAGGAAGAACAGGTTTCGAACACCGTATATGGCCACCACCGGTACGGGGCACTGTTTTGAACGAACAGTATCTGGCCGTTGACAAACAATGAGAAGACAAGATCCTTATACCCGGAGCCTTGTTGGGCTTAGGGGAATCTTTTGTAAGACTCAGGTTCCCATAAGGAATTGCAGGGTAAAGCTGTCCTGTCGGGTTATCTGGAGGTGTGGGGTTTCAGGGAGATTGTTTACATGTCAGCTAGTTGACCTCCAAATAGTTCGTCTGATAGTATCAGTCGTCAATTAAGAAATGCAATCCTCTTCACTCACCCGTATGGGCGATGACGCAACTCCCGAGTCTTCACCCATTCCTCACTCTCGGCGCTGGCTGTGTAACAGGTCACGACCTTATATGTCAGTCTGGGGATTACTGTAAGTGGTTCGAAAACCATCGCCCGTTGCCCAACTAAAAGGCCACCATATTGGCTACAACTAGGGAATGACACGTTGGATTAGACGCGCGTAGGCATTTGTCGCATGCGGACAAGCATTTCGGAGCTGACGATGACCATGTCGCCGCCGCTGTCTGTCCCATGTACCGTCGTTGTCGTATTAGATAGCGATCACACACCCCCACACATGAAACGACGACGACGACCAGGGGCGACCTTTAAAACGAGGAAATTTTCCCGTAAATCAACACCCTACAGTAGTTGATGCAGCGCCGACTGGACCCTACAACCTTGAGCGAGGAATGGCCAAAGGGACGAAGGTTTCAAATCAATCGAGATTCTTTGTTACTAGAAACGTCCTAGTGGACCACTAAGCCAAATCCGGCAACATGTTTGTCCCGAAGGGAAAGAAGAATCTTGTACTCGCAACTGAATGGGTATAATTTACTGAGTAATCGGATCTAATCTGTTCAGAATAGCGTAATTCCAAAACGACCACTGTTTTGGTGTCGTAAACTTGGAGGTCAGGTGCTCAAGTTGATCACAACATGTAACCCTGAATGGAAACTGACATCAGATTCGAAAACAGTCATAAGGTCTTTTGAAAACAGAGTGATGCCTGAGTATGCCATATCAAGGTTCGTCTTGTTGATGGCCATGGACAGTTCAGGCTTCGAAAATCTGAAAAAGATGCTAAAAATGCCCCTTCAATCCAATTCGTAACGAAGACGACAGTGAAAAAGTTCCGAGCTACTCCTTAATTAAATTATGGCCAAATCTGACGGGAATGTGGAACATGTAGAAAGGAAAGATAATATCAAAAATTGTGGCTCACCGATAGACCGGTAGCGGAGGGAGAAGGAAGAGGGAGAGCAGGCGTTGACGAGCTGCTTTGAACCTGCCTGCCATGTCTGATTCTTCACCCTTTTCCCTTCACAAAACCCATTCCTTACTTGAGTGGTCGCTTAACCGTCGAGTTCACAAAGTTTTCGCTACAGTAGCATTGATTTCTTTCCAGTAAACGTTCAAACATAGTTGATCGAGCAAGTTCTTGTACCCTACAGCCATCAGGTACCGTAATCTTGGAATTCGTTTTCAGAGTGCCCAAAAACGGACTGGTGTTGTTTGTGTAAACTGTAACACAAACACAACAACACTATGGAGGCGAAACGGTGGCGGTGAACCGGTCTGCAATGCCTGTGGCCTCTACTATAAACTGCATCAGGTAAGAGGGTTGAAATGAGTTTCTTGAAGGAAACCGATAAAATCGATCCAAACTAAATCGCCTAGTTTCTAAGCGAATGCGATGCCATAAATGGGTAGTTTTGGGTGGTGAATTGTGGATTTTGAATTGAAATTTAGTGCAAACAGGGACTTTCTTATAGTTTCTGGTCCAGAAATGGTAGCTACAGTAGTTATGAATCAATATTTTCCGAATTTCGGTGTGTCATGCTTTTTTCACAAGTCCTCTCCTAGAGAGAGATTCTATTACGATTCTACGTGGCAGATAGAAGCATGGCGCAATCTGATAATGTATCAAGTAGGATGTATAGCTCTTTCCCTAACCCCTAGATCCTTACAATCGATCCCCAGAACTCCTCACTGTACAGGTAGCGGGAGCAACCAATAAGCACCTGTCCACTACCGTAACCTGGGTCCGCTGTAGTCCATGGCCGCCTATCCATGTCCGGGGTCAAGTAGATTCATAAGGAATGGTGGTTTTGATTTGTGACGCCATTTACCACCTCGGTTACGTACAGCAAACGGTATGCCGCCATTTAGGAGTTATGCTATGAGATCGATTCAGGTGATAAGAGCCAGCCTTTACGTAAAGAACGAATCTGCCGCCATCGCCTAAACGGCCAATGCCGCTGCGCGTCAAACACCTGTGTGACAAGACGATTTTCATCTTTTTTTTCTGAGCCGACGACAAGTTGTCCCAGTGGAGAGTATGAGAGTTTTGCAGGTAGAGAGACCATTGACCATGAAGAAAGATGGTATACAGACACGAAATCGGAAAATGTCCACCAAAGGCAAGAAACCCAAGGTTTGTTCCGTCGATAGCTCTTACAATTAATTCATGTTTGTTAAATCAACCAGTAAAAGATAAGTATTGAGAAGAACTCAAGGAGCGTTGTAGCTAAATGGTCCATCTAACTACTTCGTAAGTCAAGTGGTAACGTTCCAGACCCTATAGGAATAATACTTTCCGTAGTTGGGAATCCTGAGCCAGCCCGTTCGAAATAAGGTTCCTTGTAGGACTTGGCCAGATTACCTGGTCAAGATGTGGCTTGGGCAGATAGGTGAGCAAATTTATGGCAACCCGAAAACGCCCGCCACCCAAATATGCCTACCTGGGCAGGTAACTACACCTCTTGAGTGGGTAAGAAACCCTTTCACGAGGTCCCTGAACTGATCTGGCAAATTGAGTAGGTAAGAGGTTCATGAGAATTCCAAAATTTCTCATTTCCGGTCTGGAGTAAGCAAATAGGTAGGGCTCCATATAGCCTAACTAAAAAGGGCCTGACTGCGCTGGATCAAGTAAAGGAACCGGATGTTCCAGGCAAAAAATAGGTCATCACATCCTTCGAAAATCCCCCACATCACCCTCGTTCACTACCCTCCCGATAGAGTCCGATTCGAAGAGCAAGAGCAAATGAATTGAAAATTGCTTTGGGCCTCATCTGGAAAGGCATATCCCCGATAATATATCAGTTGAAGAATCTTGTTTGGCACTCCCTGAAATTTTTGTGAATTCAGACGGAAGATCCAAATTCGTGGGGCAGTATGAAGACGGCGCCAATGTACGACATGAAACTGATGCCAACGCCATACTTTCCCGGTCAGCCAGCTTACTCAACGGGACTGTTTTTCCAGCAATAGTTCAATACTAGGCTGATAACGTCTTGCACCACCTACACGTACCACTCACTGTAAGTAGGTTTTGCTACCGTATTCTTCACTTTTCTGCCTAAATTCCACCGCGTGCCTATCATGTTCTTGCCTGGATTCCTACCGTTTCTGACACGATACTCTTTCTCCGTTCTATAGAGTTGTGATTACCCATGTGTGTGTATGTGGTCGTACGACGTTGAGATTCGATCGAATAGCTCATTCTCATATCCCTGAACTCAATCCAATCGATAATCGATCAAATATCAGCGTTGTAGTCAGCATCATATCTTCACTGAGGTCAACCAGGATCATTCAAGAATTTCTCCTGGACGTCTCTTGTTTGATTGGCTGCCACAGTGCTGTTCTCCTTGTACAGTATGACTTCTATTTATTGATTGATATCGATTGTGTGTAATAATCATATTTTTCCTCATCTTCCTACTACACATCTATATATCAATTTTTTGGGTATTTGAGAAAACATTTCGTGTCAAATTAATGTTAAAGAAAGGCACGATACGGTGCAATAGAGTATCATCTAGTTATCACACTTTTCCCACGCCCATAGTTTGCCAAACTTTGCCCACCCACTTAAGATAATCTTTCAACATCCCTCCAAAGTTATCATTTTCCAATGATTGTGATCGTTTTTCTTCCAAACTTCGAACTTACTCGAATCAATGAGCACCGAAAGAACTTGATGATGTCGTGATCTAATTTTACGTGAGATTGTTTATACTTAATAAATTAATTTATAAATAAACTTGTAATTCCTTTCAGAAGCAAATGACTAGGGAATAGAGTGTATGGATAAAAAATGGATAGTTTACAACGTGGTATCCAGGTGGGATAAATCTTTCCAGGCCCAGGGTGGGGCATGCATTCCAAGCTCCTTTCAATGGAGACGGAGATTATTGGTTGTAAGGGGTGTAAATCGGAATTCTTGCCTATCAAATTGAAAGATTCTCATTACCTGTACTTCCGAACCCTTTACGTACGTCTTGTTCTCTTTATAATCTCGATTTAAATAAAAATTGTGCAGGTATTGGCACAAGTCTGTCGAGTGGTCCATGGGTTACCAGGCAAGGGTCCTACCCCTTTGGAGTCGCAATCATTCTAGCAGAAGTCCCCAAATGTTTCAGGGAGCCAAAAGGGCAATACGGAAGGGTTTGAGCCATAAAATAACAAGTTGATTGAGGTCGTTGGAATCTGATAGCTCTTGTAATTAGTGCAATGGGCTCGGACCTTCATCTGATGAACCTAGTCCAAGTAGCACAGTTCACTGCTCAAGAGACTTCAAGCATGGCCTGCTTTTTCAGACCTCAATACGAAATGAAGCCATTGAGTACCATTTCCAGTGCGTAGCTTCCATAGCGATACGATATTTCTTCTCTGTCTCAGTCCCACAGAGGCAAGAGGAAATCACTGAAAAACTGTTCATGGTCCCGGAAAGTTCATGCGCTATTGACGAGTTTTTCTGTGCTCATTCGACGGAAGGAAAAACTCGCGAAGCATTATCGCAGAAATGTTTGGGCCGGTGTGTGCACGGAAAAAAAGCGCCACGAGAAACGACGCGTCTCGATCGAATGAAGACGATTGTGCGTGTGTGCCTTGGCCGACCGGCTGACAACAGCGCTTTAATGCTAACCGGGGAGAAGCGAATCAATCACACTGTGAAATTCATAGCATCAATTCACGAAGGTACACGAATTTATAGACATAGTCTGGAAAACTCGGTTTATAGTCGCTCAATTAATTAAGTTCTTGAATGGTGTCAACAAATTGATCGATTTTTTGCAAAATGTTGATCGAAATCATTCGAACAGCTAAGCTTCAGTGACCGTAGCTGGATTGTATCTTACCCTGTTCAAAAAAGCGAATCATCGATATTATTTCTAGCACAGACGAGTCTTGGACCACCAACGATGTTTCGCGGGATCATTACTTTACTATACTATGCCTATCAATGTGCAAGGAATGGATTATGACTTTAGAAGCCGCACTCTGGGATCCGGAAATAGACCGAAATAGCCATCATATATCAGCTAGTACTTACGAGAGTATAAAAAAGCAGTTCTTCAAAGAAATTGAAGCGCAGAGAATTCCATGATCAACTCTATCCTGAAGATTCGCTTTGCATTCGACTTTTTCTCGGAAACATTGTACCTTATATGGTCCATTTCTTGAACACGCTGAACTGGTTCTTCACGGAGTAATTAACTACGAAAAGGTAGACTTGGATACCCCAGGTCCTCATGTGGGATATGATCGAAGTGATACCTTTTCAGCATGAGGGCGGTCTGAATACCGATTCCCATTTCAATACGTCTTTCGAGCGCAAAAAGTGAATACATAATCAAATAAAGAAACAAATCCCTACACAATTTGAACAAGACGAGGATATACATAAAAAGGGATAAGCAGGTGCTTCTGCCCGCTTCCAGGTAACTTTTTGTTTGAGTACAACCTCATTGTTATTTTCACCATCTGTGAGTGTCATGGCTCTCTCTTTTCCCTAAGGAGCTGGGAGAATCAAATCTTCAACCCAGAACCAAGATACTAGGCATGTTGCTTTGGTTCGATTCATAAATCTACTTGGTTCGTCTGACTCGATCCATATCAGTTTTTCCTTCTTTGCTATGTTTTCGTGGAATCTCATTGCCGATAACCTCTCATCCGAAGTTCATTGCCAAGTCAGTTCTGAAAAAACAACTCAACCTCATCAATCATAGTAATTGACGAATGCCCCCGAGTTGAATGTTCATAAATCGTTCATGGATGAAGTTTGGCTCGGCTCCTGCCATCATTTGCCGCCACAGCCGTAGCTAACAGTTGTCTCCAACATATCTTCGACCCATCTACCTCGTAATTATTTTCGAATAAAAAAAACTCGAACGATCATCGCCTGATAAATCTAGGCGTATGATTTATGCTGTTGACAATTGTCACGACAACCCACCGTATCGCTCCATCGTAAAAGTCCATCCCAGAACTTTCTCACGATTGTTGTAGTAGTTAGCCTTTTAAGGTAAGAGGAAGGTTCATAAATCCATCGGTTCAGCATGTTATAAAGCCTCTTCCTCTTTTTCTAAGCAGACTATACTACAGTTCATGAACTATAGCGTAATTATAAAGATTTGGGAACTTCAGGGTGATTAGTAAGATTGATTTCTCGACTCCTTCAGTTGGAACAGTGTTGATCAGTATTAAGTGGTACGGCCCACTACAGATCTGTTCCGGGATCGTATGACGTATCGAATCTTTCTCAATCCAATTTTTTCGACCTCGAGTCTTCGTGACACTCGGGTTTGGGAAAAAAGCCGGTTCCGTGCAGCAGAATGTTGCTTCACTTTCTTTAACAATCGGTTAAAATGTCTCCGAAATTTAAAATGAAAGTTGAATGCATCGTATCTTCTCAAAGCGGTTGATCCAGGATGAGGTGGCCCAAATTTTTTTGCATCTTGAAGGTCCATAGTCCCCACATAATGATTTTCGGGTTTTAGTGGAAAATATCAATTTTTTTTCGTTCCGTCACTAAAAGGCAGCTGCTCTAACTCAATTTTCACTTTTTCTTAGCACTTGGCATAATTTTTCTATTAGCCCAAGTTATAAGCCAAGAGAGGGACGGTGTGGGAGAATCGGCAAGGAACGTTGGGAGGAAAACGGACTTTCACGTCAAGTGATGGCATCCGTTTAAGGGTCGGATTTTGGATTGGAATCGAACGCAAGGCGTAAACTAATTGGAAAGATATACAGCGACTCTTATGCACTCGAGAGTTCACTGCAATAAGTACATCGTCCCTTGAGTCTCCTACATTCTGAAAGGACAGGAAATTGCCATGCGAATTGCCATGCTGAACGCTCTCCCAATACTCGGGCAAGTCCGACGGATAAAACACGTGGTCCAGTTAGGATGCTTAAAGCTATAATTCCTAATCAGTCATATCAGCTGTTCAAACAGTCCCTTTTTGGTTTTCAATTCCCTCAAACAACCAATAGGTAGGATGCCTTAGTCAAAAGATCTCCACAAAGCCAATTCTTCTAGTTGAGCTCCATTCTCGAGGTCCGATTTACGATTTTCGCCTTCTACGACCTCTCGGTACCAAGCCCAGCCTAGTTCTACTTCAAAACGTCAGCGATCTAATTGTCGGCAGATGGTCATCTTGTCGCCAAAGGCATCTTCCATGCAGACTTTCTCATATCAACACACCGTAATCCTATGAAATCGTTACGTAATTAACTCGACAAGGTAATTTAATACAATTTTCGCGTCAGTGTCCTTAATGAGCCGCGCCAACGGCAAGACGCGCCGTCCTTTCGGTCGGAACCGTTCCGCGACAGAATTTAGTCATGATTTTGTTTGAGATAATCTTTGCGACGAGGGTTTTTCGAGAATATCTGGTTCGTCAAAGAAAACTTCTTTAGAGAGCGTTTTTCGTTGGTTTTCCATGGCTCTGCTTTTTCATAATTGCCGCTAGACCTCTTCCCGTTCCCAAATGGATTTCATTGGACCAGATTTACAAGAGAAAAGGAGATGACCGTATACGAAGTGGATACCCAACTGGGTAGAAAACCTCCTAGACTACCTATAAACTATCCAGTGAGGGTCTTGAATTTCCGAATTCTGCCTTTCTTAGTGTGGTAGACCTGCCTGAGACTATCAAACACATTCCGTTGCCGATTGGACTCATACCAACATCTTCCACCGGTATCTATTCACCCTTCACTGACCGTCACGTAACCAGGAACTCTGATGCATTGACCGGCTAATGTGGCTCCTACGGGTAGGCAATCAATCAGTTTCTTTCACTGGCACTTCTGTAACCTGGGTAGACTTGGAACCCCAACCAAGCCTTCAGAGTCCTTTCATGACGTATTCACTGTATGATACGGTATATTATGACTACGGTACATACTCATAAACATAAACGAAGTAATTTTAGCCATACTGGTCCTCATAGCACATTGCAAAATTTAATCAAAGAAAATATACAGTAATCCCACAGTAGTCTCTCTGGACTGCAAACAGGTCAAATGTGACAGTGGGTCTCGTTACTACCTCAGATATGTGCCTAGAATATTCAGCAGAAAGACGGATCGGATTCTCTAACCGTCTTGGCCCCAACTACTGAAGTTCTCCAGCACCTCAAAAGTCTTTGGAGCAGTGTCCCACTGAGATGAAACTTACATGGATAATCTTTAGAGATCCCAACCATACCCGTCGGTAGCGTTTCTCTTGATCAGCTTCAATTGGGAGAACGGATTTACTCTCCTGTCTGAGAGTGTGATCCTTGAGGATCGCTGAGGGTAAGCTGGTGACCACCACCTTCTCCAACATCCTAGGCATTTCTGCCTACAGTTTTTCGACTTTCATCGCTCGCTCGTTCAGTGATGGAGTATTTCTTGTCGGTCTGATGTCATTCTGCGTCTCTGTGCTATTCGTCTCGTTCCTTATCGTTCATCAAAGATTGCAATCTCACCGTCGTCGTCGTCGTCGTCGCTTCCCCGTGGAGTCGACAACGACGAGGAACTCTCTAGAGCGCCTCCGTGTATGTGTTTGCGTATGTTCAGGTGCAAAACATAGTCATATAAGGGAGCCAGTGGAACCATCAGAAGCTATATGTTCATCATACAGGGGAGCCATTGAGATCATCGAGACCAATAGACCCACTAGTTGATCGTTTCGAAATCTGCTACAGGAATGACAAAGTCTCGGTAACCTTTGTTAGGTCTCGACCCCGTTTTTAACTTTTAGACATGGTACTTATCCACCAAACCGAAAAAAATCTTGCTGGCCCCTTTCCAGCTAATTTTCCAAGATTGTGTGGCTTCTGAAAGATCGATCCCTTATTAGAACTAGTGCCCCAAGTTTGTCTTGCGATCCTATTCCGAGAGTTTCTGAAAACTCATAGCTACGCATTTATGAGTAAATCGCAGTAACTTACTCACGTATTCGAAGAAAAGGAAGAATTCATCCTGTGACGAGGTCATATCCATGATAGCCCCTTCGAACGTGGGTTCAACTGTTCATGGCAAAATAGAAATGTGCAACAGCGGTTAGTGGTACCGACTTCAAGCAAGATAACATCCCTCTTTAAATTTGAGTACACTTACGTTACACTTGCTATCAGCACGGAAAACCAATGAGCTGATTTGTTATAGGAAGCCAGAATCCAATGTGCCGAAATCTCAAGTCACATTGGTTCTAACTCAGATCTGCAACCTGAGGCAACCCTGAGTTCAAATGCCTACGCATGACACTATCCAACTATGTCCTACTGTAGCAGAAAACGCATCACCAACTGTCAGTTCTGTTGTTTCATCAAGTTTCTTTCGCGATGAAAAAACCCAAGTGTTTCCCTGGGAACCGAAAGAAGTTGTCGTCAATGCCTGCTGTTCGGAGACGAAGCAATCGGTATAGGTTCCCCCTCGCTGCGTAGAAGCGCTGTCATGGAATCGACAACAAGTTGAAAAAAGTCAAGGAGCCAGGGCTAAGAACTGGGAGTGACGAGAAATGGCTTCATCATTACCACAACCTCCTTCAAAACTGACCCTCATACATATACCCCACCCAAAAAACCTTCAACAAGAAATAGAGATGGAGTAAATTCATCTGTTGGCTCATACATCAAAATTTCACAAGATTCTCTTCTCAGCCGTCCAATACTACCCACTACCCCTCTCTCAAATACAACCCCATCCGCTCGATAAAAGCATCCGCGATATCTACTAAAGTGGATTGGCTTGAGCTTCATCCTAAATTGATCCGTTGAGCTCAGCGTTCATACTTCGCGACTGGCGATGACCCCCACGCCACACCCTTGCGAAATAATCGATTTTATTATTTGAATGCTAAAACGGACCACAGTGGACTGTTCACATGAAGAGCAAAAAATTCAATAAATCAAAAAATACTTCTTGTAAATCCCTGAAAATAACAACATGAAAGACGATCAAACTATTCACATGAGCGTTCAAAAAGATGTGGAATGGTTATATTCAGATCATAATAACATTCTACTACTAAAATCACAAGAGAACATAAAGGTACATATGATACAAGCAAGCTCCACCATATCTGACTGAAGTGAGAGTAAAATATAATAAAAAGAATTCTGGCATATTACAAGATAACTGCAACTACACTGAGACCTTCAATAAACACGGCAGCGACTAGACACCGAGAACAATAAGCACATATTTTTAAAGGGACAGTTTTCGTCATTATTCCATTGCAATTACAGGAATACCGTATGAAACAACCGATGCCCCAGTAAGGTATGGTAATTTGCAACGTGACTTAGCTCGATGCATAGCTTCAACAAGAACCCGAAGTCGGCTGTCAGTTCCATCGGTACCGGTCAACGTGCGGTTCGCATCAGATGAAAAGCATAGATCCACCTGCAACGAACCAGATTGACATAGATTACAACAACAATTTTAAATAATGGAACTTACAAGTGCCATAAAATATCGATCAATTTCGCCATCCGTCACCGTCCATAAGCATCCAACAATTGACGGGCATTGTGCGACGGTATAGTCGTAGACAGAGCTTTTACCATCCATACCCCACCCGTACGGCGTCATACGAACACTAAAAAGGCAGTGGTGGGAACATTCAAAGTTCATAAAGTTTAACTGAAGTTTTCGATGCTGGGCACTCAAGTTTTCGATGCTGGGCACTCAAAGGCAGTGGTGGGAACATTCAAAGTTCATAAAGTTTAACTGAAGTTTTCGATGCTGGGCACTCAACCAGGGTTGCGCTACGTAATCAACTCCTAGCCATTGCTTGCCGCGAGGCATGTAAGCATAAACTTCGCTTTTGGAATGAAGCAAGAAGGCTCCCTGACATTAGCAAAAGTTATTTAACAGCTAGGTGGTCCTGTCTCCCAACTAAACGCGACCGGGAGGATAGAGTGAAGCACATCTGATTGAATTCATTTCCAAAAGGAGGACTGAACAGGTATCTCATCGCTGAGGAGGCGTTTGCAATCTTTGGGTGAGTTTCAGAACTCAGCTCCACCCAGAACATTAAAAATCACAATTATCATGATCTGTAACCAACCTTCCACAGCCCATCAGAACACTTACAGCATTGACCGTATTTTCGCAGATCACACGGCGACTGAAGTACCTCGAACCACTACCATGACCCATGTAGCTACAAGATAAAAATCAAAATGAAGTCTTCGCCTTGCGATTGAAAATCATGTGTCATTAGAATAATAAACAAAATAGTGACAAGAAATGTAAACGAAAAGAATGAAATGCTATCGAAAATGGATAAATTTGAACTGCGTACTCACAAAAACACATCCCTCTGCGATAGCGCATCGGTGACTTCCTTTGGAGTTGGGACTTTACCTACAACTCCTTCCCAGCCAAACTTGGACACATAATCCGTTATACGACGTCTCGTGTCACCAAGATTGTTGTCAGGGTCAAGCACGTAGAAAGCGTTATGAACGTTCACTTCAAACGGTACCTTGAACAGATAGATAATAAAGTTTTACGATCAATACATGAACCCAAACTTGGATGCTATTTGATTAAATAAAGTACTGAACACACCTGAGTGCTTTTACGAAGGGTTTGCAGTAAAGCGTGCACTGACGGAACGCGAGCCACATAGGGACTGTCACAGAATACCGGGATCACTTCCCATGGGAAAGTCGTTAAGTCCTTAAAATATCAGTTATAAAAACTTTACAGAAAAACCGTCGAGAAGTCATTAGCCTTAAGAAAGCTAGTAAACAGTAAACTCACCGGACAAATTATTAAAAATGTATAAAGTGGTGCGATGTCCGACAAAAAGCCACCTTTAGCTACAGCCGCTCTCGTTCTGAAGTTTCTTGGTGACACTCAAAAAATATCGAATTACAGGGCGCAAAACTCACTTAAGATAAAGCTCCTGTACCGCTTCCTTTTGAGACGACACACCAGCAACATCACACAATCTTTCTGCTACACGTATCCACTCGGTTTTCTCCAATTTTGAGGACAGGGAGACCAGTTCCTGGAAACACGTGTGCTGTAAGAGGCTAGAAGATCAAGTACACACATCACCCGAAAGAATGACATCGTGGATTTTGCACTCGCACTTCTCAAATCTTGTGAAAAAACGGCTCCGTAAAACACCGTCGAGTCTATTCTTACCAATCAAAAGTAACGGTCTTGACTTTGTGGAATACAAAAAATATTAAATCTTGACGAATCCTCCCACCTTGGCAAATGACAAAGGTAGCTGCGCACCAGATGGCGATTGAGAAGCCGAAACGAGAGCCTTGGCAAGGGTTAGCCCGCTACGATTGAGGCTGATCGAAGGAAGTAATAGAGGAGCGGCTGCACCAAGAAGAATATTCTGTACTCGAGGAATGGTTTCCTGAAGACACAACGGTGGAGAGCTGTAGGAAGGAATTATCATCACAAAGTAACGGGACACTCATCCTTACCTTCAGATCAGCATCAACAGCGCGCCTCGCCGCCCAAAATGTTTTGGCATCCTGCGTTACCTTCCCCAAACAGCACGTTCTCGAGTTTTCCTCGATCAATTTTTCCATCAGTGCTTTTACTGTTTCCACCTAAATAACCCTGTTAAACATCTACACACTGTTCCGCTCTCCTTGTTCACACCTTAGATTTTGGAGCGAGTGGCATGATTATTGGTTCACGATCTCGGTGCAGCTTGATTAAATGCAGAGAACCATCATGAGATAACGCCAAATGCACCAATGTGAAATCTGAAGGAACTGACTCTTCCAAGGACAATCAAGAAACGGGGTAGAGAAGGACAGTAGGTCCAAATCGTTCACCTGCGGGTAACTGTTCAACCATTTTCTTGAACAAACTTGGCTGTGAAAAAACAAATCCATTCATCTTCCCAGACATAAAACGTGAAAGCTGCCGTGTAGCCAACATTGTCGACTCTGACCACATCATAGCCGCCTGCCACGGACCTTCGAAAGTTTCCTTTATGCTCAATTTTATGCAATAAGAAAGCAATCAAACTCACAGCTAACGTACTCTCCCAAAAACGTACACACCGGAAATCTCCAGTCCCTAAATGGAAAGGTGATGGACGAGGTATGAAGAATAATCTTACAGAATAAGAACCAAGCAGCACCTGTACAGCAGATTGCTGAAGGATGCGTATTCAGAAAGAGCTTCTTTCATCATGTTCTTTTCCACAATCTTCTGCGCAACCTGGAAGCAACGAGCAAAGCTGAATGAGTAGATTGAAATATATGTACAAGTCGCCGAAAGATCTTGGATGAACCAAGGCACAAGAATTCTGAAGGAAAAAATCGAAAGAATCGCTAATGTTCTCACGACTTCAGGCGAATCCTCATCGTCACTTGCGTTTCCACAGAGCCGTGAAGGAAAAAGATATTGCGTCACAGCATCCTGGAAGCAAAACGACCCAGTCATTTACAAATTTCAAAACCTAACCTATCTGATTGTGAGAAGAGAAACACTCACCATAAATTTGCCCGCTCGACTAGTATCCTTCATCCATTCGTAGCGATAACACCGTGTAAGCTTCCGGATGCGCTCTAATTGTGAAATTGACAAGCGATAACAAACGGTTCGTACGGACGAGTAGCCACAAATCTTAAACGTGACAAATACCAAGTCTTATCATCAACAGCGGCCAAAACCATGCACATAATTCAGAGAGCAACAGAAACTGACCTTCAAAGCAGATTTCACTATAGAATCTCTCAAAGACTTCAATTTCAAATTTTCGCTGTCCCAAGGAGAATCTTCCAAACGACGAAGCCATCGCACTACACACAACGCAAATGTTTCGCACATTATCGAGGGAGGTCGCTGAAGGTGTGATAATTGAAACTGAAGCATATACGAATACCACATAAGTATAGTGACGCATGAACCAATGAAAGAGCATAAAAAGATATCGACGGTCAAATGCCAGGAACAAAAACTTGGGCGAAGTACCTCATACCGCACCGCACTGACTACCAAAAGATGTTATTCTACTGAGGATCTACAATTGCCCGCTGTTTTTCACTGCCTTTTCCAAAATAGACTTTACCAGTAAATAAGAACACCTTTTATAATACCTCTAACTCAATCACAAGTGCCTCTCGGAAATATAAAGAAATCACTAATCACATCCATAACATGCAATAAATATGCAGTGGCAAAAAAATGAGGCTCACCGGTTTCACTTTCTTCCCTAAAACTGCACACTGCTCTGGAGCGACACGAGCACGCAATGCGTGAAACTGTTCCTCAAGACACTGAATCGCTGACTAAACGAGGAAAATAATTGAAGAATTTACTTTGAGCAAACAGTAATGAAATAAGTGACACTGGTTAGCAAATGTAGATACATGAATATAGATGAAAAACAGGGATGTATTTTACTCACTTCTGACATGGATTCGTATAGAAACGAGGAAAACCAGTATTCAAAGGATGCGTTGTAGTTCGTTCTACAGAACCAACAGAAATTACAGCTGCATTTGTCAGAAAGCTCGTGCAATGAACTTACTGTTCTGAAATTGAAAAGAGAAGATGAAACTCTTAAGCCTGGTAGACACACTGACTACAAAAACAAGAAAGGCTCACTCAGACAGTGTTAGCTCATGAAAAGAGTCAATCACTTTGGAGGCAATTCTACTCGGAGATCGACCTCTCTGTGGTGTCTTGCCAGATCTGAATATTGCATGTAATTGAAAGCAGTGGTTGCTGCATCAACACGCCACCTAGAACCCGGATGATCTAAGGGAATACAGCATCATTTTGCAACCCTTCAACGGAACTCGGAGTACGAGCTCAGTGAAATGGATCCGCGATCCGATCTACAGAGGATCGGGACACTTCGAGTCTGGTTGTGGGTGGTCCTTCATGATTCTAACCGCTTTCCCTTGCATTCTTTACACTCTTCCTTGTTATAGCATCCAAGCCACCTTATATGTAGCTCTCAATTCTTGCGAAGTAGCGCATTATCTTGACCCTATCGTACGCACCACTTATTAATACATGTGCTGTCTTGATCAGTCGAAAAAATAGCAAGTTTCATAGACGCTTCACAGAAGACTCACTCCAATCGAAGCTCTTCGAACGATTCGATAAGCGTGGTAGCGAGCGATTTCTGCCCAACACGAGCTGGAGATCGAATTGGAGTTGAAATAGGAGGTCTAAACAGTGGGAAACAGCATTATATAGATATTCAGAAAATTATCCGTAAACTAACAAAGGTATCTCAGTCGTCAATTCATCAGAAAAGGACACTTCGGATGGCCTCTTTTTCGAGTATCCAAACGACACGTCTGTCACCGATGATCCATTCTAAAGTAATTCGATCATCTCGAGCAACGATCAGGCTACACTTCCTCCTGCGAAATTTTTAAAAATAACAAGTAGAACAAGCTGACCGAATACATCATTCGCAACATATCCAAGCAATTATGAAGATCATTTTTGAAATCAGGATGAACAACACATGAGCGTAGCAAAGTGTTGGTATTGACAAACTGTTGAATTCTGGAAAAGTTGCCTTTCATTAAAAACGGTATTGTATCTTCCATCTTTAAACTCTTGTGGAAAAACATACCTGAATAGTACTCCACTTTTCAAAGCGCAATACAAACCGAGCTGTGAGTTGGCCGCAGCATCTCGGATCGTACCGACATGCAACAATTCAATAACATAATCCCTTCTCAATTCGCAACATTCGGCAAACGATGAACAGGCTTTCACTGAATAATTCATTCTGTAAGAGTTCGAACTGACAGACTAATTAGTAATGGTAGCAAACATTTTTACATTTGCTGGTATCTACGAGTATGCAATGGAAATCTTCACAAAATGGGAATAAACTCAGCAAAAATATTGATTTAATGCGCAATTAATGAACAATGTTTTGGATACAGTATAGGGAACGAGCGAAAATTGCTGATAAAAGATCATAACAGAAGGGGGATCAGTTCAACTGAAATTGTATTAATAACAGAAGTGGTAATGGCAAATGACACAGCTATCACATGCGCAAAATCGAAGGAAAACGCATTATGAACATCAACGAGCTCCCTAATAAATGCGAACGCACCGCTGAAAAAAATCGAAATCTTTTCATTTCCAACTCACCAAAATCGGTCGTGTCAGAAGTAACGCATTTAAAATCCATGGGCAAATGTTCCTTTTGGATTCCCGGCAATCTATTTTTCATCACGCTCTCAGATTTGGATACGGCCCGGTGAAGGCAATTGTATGAGTCGAGAAGCTGAGAATATAACTTCAAACGTGACTGATAGTTTAGTACTAGTTGATGGCTTACCGGATCTTCGGTACTGAATTTTGCCACTTTCGGAAGCTGAGCACATATCCAGTTAGCGAATGCCTGGGACTCGAATATGTAATACGTCATGTGAGTGTCACTATTCACTAGATTAGTCATCTCCAAAATAGATTTCGCTGATGTAGGCTGAAAACCGTTTCATTCTGAACGAGATTGGAAAATCGCTCCAAACGAACGATGGAACGAGAAGATGGGAAGGTAGTTCAGCTCGAAAGAAAGAAAAATTCCTGTACAAAACTTACTCTCGATTTGTGATCTCTGTTGAATTCAACGTAACTTTTCGCAATTTCTATTATGAATCTTAGTTGAGCCATGACGAAGTCATCTTCACCATGACTTTTTGGTGGTTTCAATTTCTCAAACGCCAGTGCCATTTCAAGCATCTCCCATTCACCTAAAATTGTAGAGGATGTGCACTATGACTGGTTTTCTTCCATAAAAATTACTTTAACAATTCTTTAATAAAAAATAAGGGAGAACATCTGCTGAATGTGTGATTCCTTCATGAGTGAACGCTAAATTAGAGATAGATTGGAGAAAAGGAACTGAGCGAGTATGCCTGATTGTTTCAGTGTTCCCGCAAGTCCTCAGTCAAGGTGGGGTTCTGATTCCGTTATACTTTACGGATACGGAAAAGAAGACTTGTATCGATCAACGTATAACGAGAATAGTAAAAGGAGTTACCAAATAAGAACTTGATGAATACAAACCACCTACCAAGATATACAGACCATCGAAGAGCCAGAATTCGAGGCACGAGATTTTTCGGTTCAAGATAGATAGTGTGCCGCAAACATAGAAGGGCTTTGTAGTACTAAAAAAAGCAAGCCCCTCTCGCACGAACGCATCGAAGGAATTAAAAGATAAAAGTTGAGAAAAAAATTGCTGGTCATCGCTCGAATGAACAATTGATAATCTAGCTGAAATAGTATGATCACACTTACATCGCCGTTAAGGAAGAAGCACGCAGCAAGCCTGAGTGGGAGCTCAGCATACGCGGATTTCTTTGTGGCGTCTCTGACCACGGGTTCCAGCTTATCCTTCCAGATAGTGTAACACTTCTAAATGAATGAAATGCTTCGAGAGAACCACTCTAAAAAAGTCATCGCGTTTTTTAGAAAATTTGAAGCACGCTGAGAGAAGGCGAACCTAGAACCAGTTAAAATATCTGTCCCCCATATGGAAAATAGAAAGTCAGGTTTATGAAGAGAAGAAAAATGTGAAAGAAACCACCCACGATGACATTCTCGTATAAATTGCCTTTGCTGGCTGAGCTCGAAGTGAACTTTGACAATACTGTCAAGTATTTTGGAGTAGCAGTGGGCTCGCAGACATCTTCAGGCTTGAAATCATTCTTCAACGCATTGAATACCTTGAGTAGGGGACAGTTAGAGTAGCAATAAGATAGTTTAAAATACTAACGATACCTCTTCTTGAACGGCTACCAAACCATCAATGTAGAGATTCAAATATTGGAGACAATTATTGTAAACAACTCGTTTATCAATGGAAGACTTCATAAAATCTGTAAAAGACAAGTTAATATTTCATACTAGAACACACCAAAGAGTCAAATGACAGCGAAATATTTGCGATTAATTGTATCTTTTAAGAAAATAAGGGATATTAAACAAAAAGATGAGTTATTACTAGGGTAGTTGAAAGCAGCAGAGCCAACACGAATAGGGCACCATGCTAATTATGCCACTACAGAATTATTTCTAAAATTCTCCGGGGAATTACATACCACCACACCACCGGAAGGAATAACTTCAAACAAGATTTTTTTTTNTTTTTTTTTGAAATAAAGCGCTTGCCGCCAACACAAAAGATTCGTACCAGCGACAACTCGTACAAATTGTCCGCGCGCTGTAACCCATCGAAACGGACTTTTTTGCCACTTGAGGAATTCTAAAAGAACATAGAGGATCGATTACTATCTAAACTATACCAGTTTCAGCTGTATCGAATGTACACGCTGTTTTACATACCCATCAACCTGTCTTTGGCCTCTGTATTTAAGGATACTAATGCTCACGTCCGAATATTTTCCATTCCTACACTATCTTCTGGATTCCTGACCTATGGATGTTTATTTGATCATTGTCCTGCAAGACCTCTACGGATGGACAAAAGGTATAACTACGTTTCTCCGTTCCAGTGAAACTCGATCAAGCTCGAAGAATACGGTAATGTCAACAGTCTGTAAACTCAGACCGATGACGCAATTTTTCCGCTGTTCAATTTTTCTTAGGAATTCTCTGCGTGCATCCTTTTCGTCGTCGGATATTCACTCTTAGTGGAGTTCATAGTTGTTTTCGTGTCAACTCAAAAGCATAGCAAGAGTTATGGTAAGGTTTTCTGGAGTACGGTCTTGTTTTTTTTTCCTTGTGTTCCTTTAAGGGTTCGTTTAGAGTAGTGGATTGATACTAGCCGGCGTTGGACTAGCCACAATTGGCTTTGGTGCGCGCTATTTGATGAGGAATCAAGCAATAATCAAGAAAGGTCTTGAGGCTCTTCCTGGAGGTGTGGTGAGTATTGTTTGGACCGCGTTGTAATTCTTTTTTTCTAATATCCTTGCAATTTCTAAAGCTGTTTTTTTGGGACTTCGTCATAGTTCACTCCAACAGAGTGTTTAAATACTGGCATATCCTTTTTCATGCCAAATACTTATTAGTTCCGGGCTAGGTTTCTCATCTTATTTTGTGATTTAAGCTTCCGAAAGTAATGCCTGGAATTGATTTAGCAGTGCTTTGTTATGGCTAGTTAAAAAGAATGCCTAGGTCTCATCGAAAGCTCGGCGTAATCATTCAAAGAGGGTTTTCTTCTTTATGGTTCCCACAAAAACTTAGCCGAACTTGATTGCGTTATCCTCCCAGGTTAAATTTCATGTTTTTCAGTTCGATAAATATCATCGAGGTGGCTTTGAACCAAAGATGACGAGACGAGAAGCAGCCATGATTCTTGGGTTACCTGTTACAGCCAAACCAAATCGAATCAAGGAAGCTCACAAACGGATCATGATTGTAAACCACCCTGACCGAGGTATGCTTCTAACGTCTGCGAGTTAACTATTTACTAC
Organism: Haemonchus placei; assembly: GCA_900617895.1. NCBI lineage: Eukaryota > Metazoa > Nematoda > Chromadorea > Rhabditida > Trichostrongylidae > Haemonchus > Haemonchus placei. The sequence goes on from UZAF01016620.1 coordinate 54,333, forward strand.
AAATTATGTTTTGCTGCCTTTAACTAACATAAAACTGTTAGTAAAATACTCCATAATATTTTAACTGCCTCTTTACATTTTGGAAGGGGCCTAAAATATTTTTTGTAAGAAGTTTTCGATACCATAGTCAAAATTTGGCCGTCAGTAAGAGAGCCAATCAATATAGGTGGACCTCAATGCATTTCTCAGGTAGATAAAAGTACACTTGGTTTGGGTACAGTCCATAAATGGAATTACCTCTCGTACATTAGTTTGTTTTCTTACCAGAGTTATAACTACCGAATGATTTGAGAATAAGTTAATGATTAAACGAATGAAAAGTCACTATTCGAATAATTTTATAATCTTTTTCGTTGAGGCTATTGCTTTTAGTCAAGCAGTAAATGTTTCAGGAGGATCACCATACCTTGCGTCAAAAATCAACGAAGCAAAAGACTTATTAGAATCTAACAAAACGTGATGTGTACTTGACTTGTATTTTAGAGATTTCTATGATATTTTACTGGTATTTTCTCATGAATATTACGTGCTAATGCTCCTAGAAGAGTAGCTAAAAGAGACGGCGAGTAATGTGCTCAATATTAGGACAAATAAACTTTTAGATGAAGTTATTTCGTTCATTTTTATGTAGGACGATATCACTGAATAGAAACGAAATAGTGTAGAAACGTTTGTGATAATGGTAGCGAAGGGGTTTAGTTGTTGGATTTGTTGCTTATAATCCGAATGAATATTACATGAATTTACTAATTTTTATTGAATTTCCTGTTTGCCCATAACCTCACAAAATGTAAAGGAAACTAACCTCTCTACAAAGAATATAATAGGGATTATGCATAAAGGTGTCACTATTACAGGCACCGTCAGGGTCAAAATCTAGCTCACTATTTCCTGCCCAACCAAGTGTCCAGCTATGAGGGATTGCTTGATTGGTACAGAACTAGACTGGAAGCTTGAAACTTTGCCTTGATATAAGTTGCTATGGGATTCATTGTATAAATCAAATGCGTACTCAAACGCCACAACGATTCGGAAAGCCGAGCCGAGCTCACTCTTACTGATGAGTGGGTTGTTATTATCCGTGGATATATTTTTATTTTCCTCCTCTTCCCTTCAAGATAACATGCTCAGCAATAAGAGGTCACATGCTCCTGAACATCATCTGTCCCTCCTGAAACTGTTCAAACTCATGGCGCCTTGGCACGCTTTTATGGTCTCCGTTAGCAAACAAATGCGTGGCCTACTCCTGATATATTAATTGACTCTGAGAGTTGCTTTATGAAGCAACTGGTTCGCTAAAATCCAACATTTTATCACTGATTTTTTTCTTTCAAAAAATTGGGTGGGAATTTCGCTGTAGGCGGAATGCTCGAACAATGGTTCCCGTATCAAGCATATCACAGCGTCCATATTTGCACAGGCGCCGACAAAGCAACTATAATCAGACGTTGGTCTCTTGTTTAGTACTTGGTCTACGTTGAGCGTGCTTTTTTCGATGTTAGGAAAGTCTGTTCCCATTGTACACGTGGTCTCTTCTATTTTGGCTACATTTATGAACTATTCGATTCCTGGCTCCATTTAATGCCTTACTACATATTTATGATAGCCTCGTGAAAAGATTGAAGTAAATTTAGTATTCTGACTGCTTGTGAGGTTTTTGTGGTAAAATTGTTAGTCAAAAATAATCATGTACATGTACAAGTAATCCAAATGATGACAAATGCATGGCGCAACCCAATAAAATCTGCATTTAAAGAAAACGTCTTAAGCTGTATGGTACGCTCTTTTCATTACATTTATCCGATTCCCTAAAAGTAGTAATGGGCACGAATCTATCTAGTGAGCGTGAGGGTTAGGACTGGTCCTTTATCTGGGAAAATTCAACTAGACAGGAAAATCCCGTCATATTAGGACTCACTGATTTAACATCAGACCGACGAAAATTCGATCGAAAATTAACTTACGGTAGCAAGATTGCCTAGTCTTCGCCGTATATGTTGTATAGGTTATTCGACCCTCCATGCCAGGAATTCCGCGGATATCGTATACATGGCGTATCTTGACAGAGTGGTTTGCCTTCGATAAATCTCTTCCTCGGCATTCTTATTCTGTAAATCGTTTCGCTGAAATCGCATAGCCCTTCAACGAGACAGGCTGGCTACAATGGAACAAAGCGGTTTTTTTCTCGAAACGTTTTATTTAATTTTTTTTCATAATTGGAGACCTCCACCTTTCTATTTTCACATGGTAGTGCGCCAGGTTACTGGGATGATCTTTTAGACCCATCAATGAAAAACGTTCCTCTTATGGACGACTGCTTACAAAGAGAGTTAGCCTTCCTAGAGGAATTCCCACGGTCGCAGGCTTGCTCGTGGCATTGACTTTGCCACAATGACTGTAACCATTCATGAGAATCCAAATTTTACCCTCATGTTGTACCCTCCGACATGCAGCGGGTGCGAAGAGCGAGTTTGGATACACGATCCTCCACCCCTCTTCAGACAGCGTATAAAGGAGAGGATGACACTTCAGCCAAGCCATCAAGTAGTGTCGTAGCCTATAATGGGCTCAGGTTTGAGGGTATTACGTTAATTCACCCAGATTGAGATGTAAGAAGTCCACGACAGGTGTTTCTCCAATTCTCACCATATCATGGCCATAATCTCAGGCTTGCAACGCTGTGAATGTTTCGGGAACGGTCCTTATCGTATCGCGGTCATAAAGAGGTGGTTGCATTTGTGAATGTCAATCAAGATCGATTCCACAGTATACATTGATTTCCATTAACACCTTTTCAGTCAGATTTCGGACTTTCTAGTGCACTTCGTCGCCTTGACTTCTAATAGTAGGGTTCCAACAATATTCAGAAGGAGTGGTCCTATTTTTTATCCATCGGCCCAGATCTGTCGTTCTTCTGTTTTCACTAGTTGACTCAATGTTGTGGCCATCTTGCAAAGCCAATGTGCTTTCACCTCACTTTTTGGAGTGATAGTTTCGAAGAAGTGGGCGTTATTGGTAAGCACGGGGCGTGGCCATCGCGGAGGGTGTTTAGAAAGCTGTAAGTGAAGAGCCAACCTATGGCAACACGCAGTATAGAGCTGCACGGAATCCGGCTAATCGAGAAAATGAATTAATCCTGTGCGAACTGTTTCTAGAATGACGAGTGGGAATTCGAACCCTTCATGACTTTTCTTTTTACCATCTCCGAATCATGAGCGAAGGTCGTGGCGCACCACCACTGACACGAGTCCCGTCTCGGTACGCTATACGCATTCGACCCGTGATCACGATTCGAATGGATGCGCTGGAGAGGGCGCATTCCACACGGACGTGATTGATGAACGAGCCGAGGTTTACCCTTAACATCCAAATCATCCATCAAAATGAAGTAATTTTTATGTTCTAGAACATTTTCCATGGTTTTCATGAAATATTTGCTTCAATGGTTGGCAAGTGGCGCACTATCTCACACGCACGGACAGGGGTTCGAATCCCGGTTCGATGCCCGCCTAGNCCAACGAAGCCTTCCAACCCTCCAGGGTCGCTGAATTGGTACCAGACTCGTCTGGGAGGAAAAAAGTACTGACTTGCAGATCGGCTTGCCACAGCAGTATAGGCCACATACGCGCTCATTACGCCGCTACGAAATGGTAATCGAGTGCGGGGGCGCATCCCTCAGTTGGGATTGATTAACGCTATAAACTTTATCCTTTATATCCTTTATTTGCTTCAATGTGAACAATGTGAGCGTAAAACTTTGTCAAAATTCATCATTCCTGGTCTATTACATTAGAAGTAACGCCTCTGTGTAGTGGAGGCAATCACTCCTTTTTCCGTCATCACAGCCGTCAATTTCGTCGCTTCTGAGTTGGAAACCTGTTCTTCGGTCGGGTTGCCTTGGAGAGTTTTGAGCACAGAGGCCTATCAATAGCTAATGAACTGGCTGGCTCACACCTCCTCATTCATTAGTTTCTAATATTCATCCAAAAGAATCAGTCGCTGGCTAGGTTCAACTGACGCTGGAAGAGCTTTACTTCTATCCTTTTGCTGATCCTATTGTCACGTATCACTTCAACTCCAAACTTCGTTCAGACCAATGAATCCATCGTATCAGGTAGGGTTGTTTAACTATTTGAGACATAGTAATAGTAGTAGTGATAATAATAATAATCTCCTCCACTCAAACAAATATTATTTTTGTTCAAATTTATTGCTTGTGTAGCTGGTTGTATTTACTTGGCTGTTTACGGCTCATTGTTTTGCTGTATACTTTGCTCGTGTTGCCTTTCCACTACATGCGCTCAGCATTTCAAATAAAGTATGAAATACGCGTATACATATGTATGTATAAATACATATTTATATATCGTTTCCAGAGGGGTTACATAGGGACCGTCTCAATAAAGCTTCGTTGCTCTAAGTTTGTTGGCTTTTCGAAAGCGTTTCGACTTAGTAGAATGGATTTCCTCGTCATGACAAAGAAGTATGACAGCTTCTTGAACGACCATAAGACGATCTTAAAAAAGCGTATTGAACAGACGGAGAAGAACCATAGGTGTAACTGAGAGTAATGGAGACGTTGTCACTTGTCGGCGACATACCGGTATTGGACCCTGTAAAATTTTTGACGGCAGATTCCACCCTGAAGTGCTTTGGCATACCGAATGTCGAGGGCTAGAACGGTTTCTTGTGAAGCTGTGTTTGCCATTAAACCATCCGTTGAGGTAGATCGTAAGCTGGGAAATCACCAAGGAAGACGGAAAGTGTCTGGGTTCCGCATTTTCTGGCGTAAATGTGATGAGGCGATGCGAGACCCTAGTAAGTTGGTCCCTTTTGGTGGATCCAAGTAGTACTACTCCTAGAACGCTTTGGTATGGAAGAGACGTTGCGATATGTTTTCTCGTCGTCCTTCGAAGGATAAAAGTATTTTAATGTGTTGCCTCACGAATTCATGACCAGAGTGACGTTGTGTCAAAGCAAAATGTTGTTATTGGTGAATAATATGAGCAAAATATCAAGATCGGATTACGCTGTGAACAACTCTGTTGTCGACAAAATGCAGATGAGCCGTATTTGGCAGAGCCCTGTAGATGACAGTTGTGCTGGTGCAGGCCTTCCTTTATCGTCAAAGCTGTGAAGTTCGCTTTCATATAGAAATTCTACCGTATTCTATCTCGCATCAAAACCTTGTGTCATAGTAGAGTTTTACTTGATGGAGAATTGCGAGTTTGTAATTTTAACGCAAATTGGAAATTTTTAATTATGAGAGCTTGAGTCTGTTTACACCAAAACTTCCAGCGGAACATTACTGATTCACGAGTTTTTTTTTATGGCGCCTCTTATAGAATGAGCATGTTTCTGTTATTTTGGGTCAGGAGCACTTTCTTACGCAACATCTTGTAGACCTCTTAGGCAGAAGATACCGGCATAACCTTCTTTGTCATTAGCTTCTTGTGGGAGTGCAACTGCGATGCCATTAGTCCCGCGCTAATTCGGGAAGATTATGATTCTCGGAAATTTGCTGTTGTGAGTGGTGGTGACCTTCCAAGTGCGTAGAGTTGTGATAGAGAAAGCAATGATAAGTAATGAAAACGACAAACTGTTCTCCTTTTTATTCTTGTTTTCATTAGATAGGTGGAATATGTCGGTACCTTTGCATGTTGTTCCTTTGCCTGAGTATTGTTCTGTTCGCTTTTGTCCTCCTGACAAAGAGGCAAAGAGGTGAAGGATCCGATGGACTGATGGGGTAATGGGGTTGTGAAAGTTTCGTTGTTGCCTAGACTTGATTGAATTGTTCGCTGGAATTGGTCGAATTAGCTAACAGTCTTCATAAGTTCCCATTTTCCGCGTTGAAGCGATCCATCGCGTGTAAGAACATATTCGTCAAGTTGCGACTTTTTATTCCCTCCCAACCAAAGCTCAGGAGAAGAACTCCGCGATCAGGCCTGTGTACAACGATCTGGCTCCTTTAGCAGATTCGGATTTGAGATCATCGTTCGAAATCACTAAGCGGTATAAATCCGATCTGGAACGGCCATTGCGACCAAGCATCCTTCCCTTGTAGATACAATTGTTGTCCGCACACTAAGAGCCATATCCTCCCTTAACTGAAAATGTCTAGTTAGCTCAGCAATCCAGTGCGAGTCGTAGTCGTAGCGTGGTGGTGGCGACGACAAGTGGCCGAATGTAAGCCGGAAGACCCCTTCAGTGTGAGATTCCCAAAACCGTATTCTCCTTCCGTTTCCTATCGCTCCCACGTCCGTCACCTCCTGTAATCAGTGGATTCATTAAATATGCGTAAGCCATCGAAAAATAATTCAACCCGAGAGCTATCGATCTAACTTTTGTCTAGTTGAAAACTAAACCAAGCTTTATTTGTTACAGCTTTTGTCACTGACTGTTCCAGTTCATCCAAACCGAATTTTTCTCGTTTTATTCCAAACTAAGCTTGTACTATAAAATATTCTTATGATGAGCAGCAGGAATTTCTGTCCATTCCACCTTTTTACGATATCTATTTATTTTCTGACACTTTTATCAAATGTATAAACATTGCTAATCATGCAATCTATCGGTGTACACAACTTAAACCACGAACGAAATGTGGCGGAAATGACGATTAATTTGTTCACAATCTAGCCAATAAGGTAGTAAACAAGATGCAGTAAACAATATCCATACAGTATGAAATCAGTAAACAAGCATATAAGTGGACAAGCCAACTCATGCTTCATTTTTCAAGACTTCTAAAGCTCCTAAAGAGACTACCCAAAACCACACCTAGTTTCTTACTTTTTGTTCCCAGCAGGTGATCATTCAATTTTTGCTAATTTTTTTTNTTTTTTTTGACGGTTGAGTTTTTACTGAGCGCTTGACAAACGCGCAAAAAAGTGACTACATTTGGATTAGCAGAGCAGAGATGAAGCTTTTTATTGAAGGGGGTTCTTAAATCGGCTTTCTTCGTGGTAAGGCTAACTGCACAATTTTTTTTCAAGCGGCGATAAAAAAGTGAATATGCAGGCGAAGCACCCGATTTTCAGGGTGCTGAGAAAATCTACTAAGGCAGGACGGAAGCTCGTTAGCACTATTTGATAACTTTTCTGTCAACTTCAGTACTCGCTTGGACTATCCTTCACAACTCTTCCATACAATGTCTAGGCTTTTTCGATTTATTCTGAGAAACTGAACTGTAGGGTGCAAGCGCAATCATCCAACAATATCTCGTAAAGTTCAATTGCCAAGTAAGGTTTTATTTTCCAACTATTCAGTTCGTCATTGATGGATGATGGCCCAACAAGGAGTGAAGAAGACCAAGCAGCTGCTCATTGTGACTACTGTATTGTTCGTAATCTGCACATTTGCATTTTACTTCACTTTCTCTGAACAGCCTAGAGTAAGTTTAGATAGGCTATGAATACAGGTTTGAGCAGTCGAAGCGATGAATAGTATGAACGCATAGATTCAACCAAAGTACGATTGATCGGGTGCCCAAAAAGTCATATTTGGGGGCCAAAACGAGCCCATCAAAATGACACCTACCCCCATCTTATTTTTGAAGCTGGTTCTTAATAGGGCTCTCATTCGGTTTTTCAGATGTTATTGTTTAGGTGTAGAGACGGTGCAGTGGCAAATAGTGCGCTATATACCCCATTGTCCGGGGATCGAATTTCGGAACCAGACCGACCAAGCCTTTCATCCCTTCGGGTTTGGGCTATGGGTACCAAACACTTTTGGGAGGTTGAAAACGCTAAAAATTGCACATTGGCTCGCCGAAGAAGAACAAAATAATAAGTTGTTCACCTAGCTAAACTGAAGGGGCATCCCAACTTGCAGAGTTTTTGAAAGCGTTGAGAGCGAAACTTGAAGTTTCTGAGGAACAGAAAGATTTCAGTGATTCAGTATACTCTTCAGAACGTCCCCATAAATGAAACACCGCCGGAACCTCAGTGTCAGTGTAACTTTGCTGGCACCATTTATGACTTCTGCTATCATCTACCACCAAAACCACGCGTTGTTGGAAAACGTTTCGACTGCGCTAATGCCGTACACTTGGAAAATCTTGGTGAATAATTTTTTTGCAATTAGACTTCGCACTTTATATCTAAAGAACTTGATTGTAGACCAGCACTCAGCAGGGAATGAACGAAGTTCTGTTCAGAATCTGAGTTCTTTCGGAAGAGTTTTTCTGATTCACGGTTTGGCTCGAACAGATACTGTATTGGGCAAACTAAAAGTACTCTTAATAAAGTTGGTTCTAAGACCGCGGTTCACAATTGTTTTGTGGTCCAAAAATATAATTGTTCCGCTCCCAGTAATAATGCGCTATCGCGACCGCGCACGAGACTGCGCATTTCGACAACCACGCCCATCCCAGCAAGGATGCTCATGAAACTGCAGTGGTCCCTGTTCAGTACTTTATGCTGTGTGTTAAAAGTGATTACAGGAATTGACGGATAAGTGAACAGGGAATTGCTTTCGAAACTTTTCAGGTCTCCTATCGGCAGAGTATGCTCTTAACTTGAAGAAGGATGCGTTCCCGGAGCCTGTGTTTGTAACGGCTATGTCTGACAATCATTTCAGAGAGGGACTAACACTCGTGAGTTATGTTTCAGTGGAAAACGGGACTAATGAAATGTGGTCGTTCTTGTAGTGGTACTGTAGCAAAAAATGATGACCTGTCTCTATTTTTTTCATTATTTCAGACTTTCAGATAGCGAGCATACGGAAGTTATGGCCCCAAAGGAAAATACTAATCTATGATTTGGGGTTGCGAAGGTAAGTTAACAGAATTTCTCGTTCTTATTTTAGCCCTTCTTCTGAGGTTTACAATATCCAACTTTTCATTGATATTCAAGAACTAAAAGTAAGATGTAAAGTGGTGTGATATGATCTTTACGTACATTAAGGAGAAATGTCTCTTGGAAATTCGCGTGTTTCCGTTCGACATCTTCCCGTCGTATGTGAAGGACCTATATCAGTTCCGATGGAAACCTTTAATTATTGCGGTTAGTTTGGTTGTCGTTCTGGTCATATCTATTCGTGTTCGCGTCTCTGAAAAATGAATAAGTGCTATAAGAGGAAGGGATGTAGGAGGGGGGGGGGGAAGCCTTCATCCCTGGTACGAAATCTGCTTGGGATAGTTAGGCCTCATGATGGTCTGAACTCTAATTATTGAAGTCAGATTCACCTGAGAGACGGAAAACACTAGCTAGTATAGGACACTAACTGATTCTTATTCTGTCGCTCTGTAATGAAGCAGATCGGCTATACTTCGGATACCTATGGACCAGAGTCTTCTTACAGAAGTCGAGCCAGCAGAGTAGTCGCGTTGACGTCGGCAAGGTACCACTCGACGAGAGAAAGGTGCGAGTAACCAATCGGTTGCAAAGAGATGATTCTGATTTGCGAGAATTCGTAAGAGGATCTGGACACTGAAGGAGAAACTGGATCACACCGGGCCACAATCGCGCAAGTCAAGTTGAGCGGGATCAATGAGTGCACTATAACTTGGTATAGTACGCATCTACACATGGGTCTCTTCGAAGCTCAAGTATTCATACGCCATTAGAATAGCAGTGAAAGCGAATTGCATGGCGCAACTTGGGGAATGTAGATCAATGCCGAATATTTCACTGTTCCCCTCTTTCTTGAATCAAACATTTATTTCATTTGATTGTCTTAGTGTTTAAACTTCTGTTCATTCCCTCGGGAAAGCGATACCATTCAGATGACCTTAAAGGAATTTGGAGCAGTTTGGTACATGGACACTTCGATACGATGGAAAAAGGATCGTCTCGATCTAGTACATGATGAGATACGGTGTCGGGGAGATCATGATTGGCCAGAGTTAGTGAACGTTAAATTTCAGAGCTATTTATTGTTTTATTGTTAGTTTTGAGCGACGACAAGTGAACATATGAGCTGATGTTACTGACTTTGATTGGAAAAAAAGTTTATCGGCATGTTTTGAAAGCCAGTTCCAAGCATTTCATCAATTGTCGACCTAAAATACACTCAAAACCCACTGGCTCCTATAAGATCATTTAAACGCAGTGCAAATAATTAAGAACCACACCTTTTATTTGATTAGCTTGTGCCATGATTCAAACACACCGGCGCGCGTATGCGATGCATGCGCAAATGACGTCATAGCGACGCCTAGCGCTTTACGTCTCGATTTTTAACCGTAGCGGTCCAAATTTCAATTTCAGGTCAAGAAACTTTCTCAAAAATCCAAATGTTACAACATGTGGAAAGGTAAATTCAACTATGTAGTAGGATTTATTTGATATGTATTCGCTCAAATGCAAGTACAATAGAAATGTATCGGATTCAGTCCGCATATCTTCTGCAGTTGTCATCATCACATGGTGTTTTCCCGACTACAAATCCAGGTACGACTCACGAAAATTTTTTGTAGAATTTTTTTTTGATATTGACTTTTCGTTTTGTCGTCTAGGAGTTTATGAGTATATTCCCACCATACTCCGCTATTTGAAACAACGATCGAGCGAGAATCATGATGCCGGTTTTGCATTTGTCGTCAGAACGAAAGATGCCATCAAAATTCTGAAATGGTAGGTTAAGTACATATTACTACTGAGCTTCAATCCTGTTACATTCGGGGATGAGCGTGCTATAAAAACTCCCAGAGAGCTAGACCGTCTATTAAGTTTACCTCCTGCTCAAACCTTTTTGAAAGGCCATAGATTAGAGATGGTGGAAGGAAATGGTATTCAACGGGTGGCGGTGCTTCTCCCCGATTTTTTACGGCAGCGATAGTTGCTCCGAAGTGGCTACTTATCCTTCCAATGGGAGTTCAGAATTTCCTCTCACGCGACTGCGAGCGATCGAAAGCGACGCGATTTCTGGGGAGAAGTACCACACTCGCTCCCTATATTCCCTCAATATTGTGTTCCAAAACACAGTTTTGTAGCGCTTCTGTTCTAGTATGACTCTGTTTCCTTTCGGAAAATATCGAGTCATAGTGAGGGGAAAAGTTGGAGTGACTACCCTGATTTGAACTGGTTGAAAACTGTGAATTTTAGGTACGTCCTGTGCGCATTGGAAAAAGATTGCATGGCACCTCCTGGAGCACAGCTATATTGCAACTTTGGAGAAGATCGTTGGGATCATTACGCAGGATGTCACAGGTAGGGAAATTGAAGAATTTGCAGAAGCAAAATAGATGTAATGTGCGCTTGCCGCCATACGCGTCGCTCGCGACGCGCGAGAAATTCGCTTTTTGTCTCAGCGGCGCAGATGCCACAGCTCCTGACAAAAATCTCGGTAGTTCGTGAAGTTCAATAAATGACCTATTGCAGATATGACCAGTCAGTAATCAACCTTCTACTAGCCAATGCTTACGGGTACAATGCGAAGAACTACGTCAGCTGCCTCGGATTTGAAGGAGCTATTGTCAATCGATCAGCTTCGAATTCATTGAAAGCAGAAGACTTTTTGTGCGATTCACGATGATTTGGGGATTTTCTTCATATAATACATAGTTGTATATATCTGTTGATTTCTTTTTTATAAATCGCTACGGTTGAAATTTTCATAAATGATTTATATGTACATACCCCTCTTTTTGAATTTGTTTACTCTAGTACGGGTTGGTACAGTGAATTAGTGCTCCGGACAGATCGAGTGAAGTATCTAGCCGATTTCAGTATCACTCGATCAAGAATGACTACACGTAACCACTAAGCTACGCAGTTGTGCACGCATTATTCTGGAACGAGCGATATTGGGGTAAGCGCAATAATTTGTAGGTGCTTCTAGTTGTTAGAGTGAGTCAGTCAAAGTGATCCACGCTATCGGCTGCTTGGCTGTCTGCAGCTAGTCGGTATAGCCGGGCAACACTATGATATTGCTTATTTGCAAGAGAAAAATTTTCTACCCGAGTATGGAGACAGCGGACCACTGTATTCAGCCTAACCATGAGCCTGGCGTTCACTCACACGAAGCGGCTTGATTAGTATCCGGGCCTGTCCGAACGCCTCCGCCTGTAGAAAGAAAAGAACAGTACCAATTCAAATCCAGTATGGTCTCGGTTCTCGTTAGCTGGTGGGTCTCCAACTACAAGACAGGGATCAGAGTTGGTGGGATTAGAGTAGGTGGGTAGTTGGTGACTTTTTAATATTATATAATAGCATTTCGAAAGTTTGCACTTTTTGTTTTTTTCTACCATATATACAGGGTGCGCCATATGGTAACAACTTTTCGGACCTCCGTATTTTCCTTGTTTGGAGGGTTTCTAAAAGGTTTACTTTCCCTTATGTTTATGATATACTCTAGGCCACATATCTACTTTGGTACTCCCAAGACATCAGATTTCGAAAAAGACATCCACCGACCGTTCCGTCTTTGCGGGCATTTGTTGAGTCCTTTCGGGATCGCTAATCGTTTCAACATTTCTCAGATGACAGTCTCTTGAACCGCGATGTGTAGACAGGTCAATGACAAACCTCAAAATGGTCGTCTTGTCTTACATACGACCGCTTTTCTGAACACAATGGCTTGGGAAGGAGTACGCTGCGGCACCTCAAGAAACACGAGAAAAATGACTACTGTTTGTTTGTATGTTCTAGTCGGATGCGAAGAGTCTACCCCGAGTAAATGCATTGTCTCCAGATAGGTTTCGAAAGCCTTATAAGCTTCTTGACGCGAAGAAAATGGAGGGGAAGAGCAAATGTCATGCGCTACTTTAGAGAGGCCCTGCTCCGACACCCTGAAGCCGCTGATAAGAGTCTGATCGCCTCTCGTAGCCGTTTTCCTCTTTCATGATGGTTTGAGCAAGAATATCTACAATATCGCAAGTTTTAGACAAGAAAAGCACGGAATACAACCCGAACCTTTTTAACGAAGATTTTTCTGAAAGGATGCAGCTGAGGGTCAAAGATTTCTGTAGGGACACGTTTTGAAAACTACGGCGCACTCGCTCACGAATGGGAAAAGATCAAGACTGAGGAAATGTTCGCGACTTTATCCCGGCTTCCAAATTTCCTATGAACTTCTCGTGCCACAATGATATGGGTCGCTGGGTATAGGCCATATGGAGAAGAAAGCCTGCGCTTCCAATTGCCCCACAGTTGACGCTCCTTAGAAATCACTAAAAAAAGCCCGGGCTGGAGTTTCACTAGAAACTCTGCGTGCCACCGTCGATAAGTAGCCGAAGCATATTCGAGCTATAATTAGTACAAAAGACGGTTACGCAAGATCAGTGTGTGATCATTTTGTAGATCCGATACCTAGTAAATAATTCACATGATTTCACCATGCACCAATAAGAACTGCGGTATCTGTAGCAAAATCCTTTGTTACCATTTTTGTGGCGCACCATGTATATTCCTATCTACTGAGAGAATAAGCTCTACTTGAGTCCTTACACCTCGGAGTTGGCACTAAACTTTTTCGATATTACTATTATTATTACACATCTTACAATAAAATGTAGTAAGGGCAAGACAATGAATAAATTCAAGATCATCACATTACATGAAAACTATGTAGCCTAATCAGTGACGTACCTAGACACCTTAGCAATTTCCGTCCAATCAGTCTTACACCGGCTGTCAAAGTGATGGAGAAAATAATGAATGAGAGATTTTGGCCTGGCTTTCAAGGTACCACCTTATTCCCCCAGAGCAACACGGCTTTGTTCCCGGATCCTCAACCACTTCTCATCTTTCTGATACATTATTTGACTTTTGCAAAGCTCTTAATTCAGGCAAATCAGTTGACATGGTCTAATTTGACCTGTCCAAGGCGTTTGATAAAGTCTCCCACACTAAACTGCTAGCCAAACTAGAAAAGATTGGAATTCGATGCAAACTCTTAGCCTGGTTAGATTCCTATTTGCAAAGCAGACATTTTACTGTCAGAACTGGGTGTGATTTTTCGAATAGCGGTGTCTGAGCGGTGCTCTCCAGGGGGATGTGTTCTCACTGTGGAATGATTCGTAACTGAGGTTATCTCTTAAAAGAATGGCTGACTGGGCTGAACACTGGGACATTCCTCTCAATTTGGATAAATCCATGACCATGCATTTTGGTGACTCCCAACCAACTGCCTACCACGTAAATGACATTCAGCTTGCAGCCTGCCTATCTATCAAAAATCTTGGTGTACCTTTTGATTCGAGGGTAAAGTTTCCCCTCCACATTGAGCAAGCGGTGAAGAAAGCGTGCATGAGCTTATTCGTCTTGTTCCGTAGTGTGCGGTGGGATTTATATGATTATCCATGTCTTCCTGAAAGTCTATGTAAGAGTACTATAAGAGTACTAGCAGCATTATTCTGGAACGAGCGATATTGGGGCAAGCGCAATAATTTGAAGGTCTTCTAGTTGTTAGAGTGAGTCAGTGAGGCTTATCTACGCTAACGGCTGCTTGGCTGTCTGCAGCTGGTCGGTGGTATAGCCGGGCAACACTATGATATTGCTTATCTGCAAGAGAAACAATTTACTCCGCATTTGCGGTAGCTGTAGCTGCGAATAGGGCGTCGGGAAACGAAGGTTTTTCGGTATACAGAGCTCACAGTGCTGTCGGGTTAAATGGAAGAAGAAAATAAGCAAGTTGTGAAAGGGATGAAGGTGCATGAAATGATGGTGGTTCACTGCATTTGGTGGGCTAGACAAGTACAGGGATCCGTAGGAATAAGAAGGAACAACAGGAGCAGCTAACTTTGGTTTGAAGCTGGAGAAATCGCCGAGCTCGAATTCGGAGTAGTACAAGTGAGACATTATGCTCATCCGATGACAAGTAGCATATGTGCATAGCAGCAGCAATATGTGGCCATATTAATTACGGCCATAAAAATAAAAGTTGTAATAATACAATATATAATTTAATCACACAATAAAAAAGGTCCAGAAGAGATCGGAAGAAGTAGCCAAAATAATCACTTCACATTCTTAGTGACAGGAAGACAAGAGCCTTGTTTATGTGAGGTGCTTCCATTCTGTTCAATTCATTTACATCCTGCTTATCGACACTTCTGAGACTAATCATTTAAAATTGGTAGATAAGGTTTTAAAAAACTGGGAGGTTATCAGCTCGACGATCGCTCTAATGTGCTCAGAAAAAGTTGAAAGTTACTGCAGTGGGGAGGGTACTGGATTGATAAAGATACACAGTTTCCATGTTCTGTTTCTATTCTAACAGTTTCCATATTATATTATATGAAGGTTTTGAATTTCTACATTGTCTTGCCCTTACCGTATATCATTTTAAGATGTTCGCTAAGACTACCAGAGAGGTCACCAACCAACCAATTAAGGGAGGTCACCCCACGACGAATGAGTGAATGTGCGAGGAAGGGGTGAAGTATGTAGATTTGGAACTAAGTACCGTCTCCCGTAACAGGTTTGCAGAAGGGGAATGAGATCCTACAGAGAAAACCCAGGCTTCTTCTGTACAAAATATTNAAAAAAAAACTCCTTCTATCTGCAAAGATTAGGCCAATATTGGCTCGGAAGTGCTTTTGTTCGTTGGCCTTAGCAACAAGAACACGTAGCCGCCTCCATTCTTTTGGGCGGATTCTTATTCTTTTATATTCGTCTCACTAGGAGAAGCTCCTTTTCGCCGGCATGGGAAATCTTCGATAATCTCGTGGGACCCTGTATTATGACGACGATCTTTCCACTTGTTCCGAAAACATTTTCAGAAAAAGCTTCCATTCTATTGTTAATGGGACGAGCAAAAACAAAGCGATCCATCTTCTTCGTTTGGGTGATTTTTCTGGCGTGCTTATTAATGATTTACCTGCGTTCTTTTCAGCCCTCAACGGTAAGTTTGGCTTTTGTTCTCGACACTGACCCGGTGGCACTTAATGCCAGTAAGAAACTAGACTGACTTCGAAAACCAAAGAAGTCAGAAGTTTTTTTGCTGCAAAATCACATGGTCACAATTCAAAAATCACAAAAATCACTTTACAATCATTGACTCATCCAGTTCAGGCGTATTCCTTATGCATGGTTTTTCTTGGTTTTTCTCTCACAGTAATCATGTTTTCATTTTGACTGTCAAAGAAAAATTAGAAACATGTTGCTATTTCCTGTTCAGTTCTCTTACCATCCAATCTTCCCTGATGAGCAATGCCGTTGCGCATTTAACGATGGTTTATACGATTTTTGCTATCATTTACCGTTACAACCTGAAGTTCGAGGACGACCATTTAACTGTATCTATGCATCGTACCTGGAAAGATTAGGTATGTTGCATGCCTTCTTGAATTGCTTGCATTGATACATTGGAATAATATCTATGTAATATGTTATAATCAACAGTCAACATCACCACTGAACGAGCAGTTCACGATAATTGTGAGGTATGTAGTTTTAATGGGGCAATGGAAGTGATTGACCAGAATAGTGCAAAAGTGGCGAGAAACGAGAAAATCGGCGTGTCCGTAAAAGTATAAAGGATAAGGATAAAGTTTTTGACATTATCATAATCCCGTCTGAGGGATGCGCCCCGCATTCGACTTCCATTCAGAAGCGTAGTGGTGTAATGAGTGCGTGTCTAGCCTACACAGTGACTTGCGGTGGCCAGCCGATGTACAAGTCAGTGCTTTCCCAGACGAGTCTGGTACCAATTCACCGACACCGGATGGATGAAAGGTATGGTTGGTTAAGCGGATATCGATCCGGAATTCGAACCCGTGACCATGCACGGGTGAATTGTGCCACTTGCCACTACACCTCCTATGCCCACGTGAAAAGTATATGACTTCTAGAAGTAGCGCCGTTAGTTGCATGAAAGGTGCATTTGGACTAACTATCCAAATGTGTACGCCATTCGCTACAGTAATCTGCCTGTCTGCAGCGTGTGCGTCCCGGCGCGACTGATGCAACCTCTACAGCTTATGCAATGCCGAACCATTGAGTACGCTTTGGGTGTGTAAATCAGCTAATTGTAAGCTGGTCTGGGTCCCCTAACAGCCCAATCTGGTGTGTTTTCCGAGTCTACAGAGTCCCTTTTGCTGTTTTTGAAAGTCGCAACTTAATTTCAAAGAGAAATTTTAGAAACCATTTTTAACGTGAAGTGTGCCTTTGAAAATATCTAGCCTATTAACTATTTGCTCCAGATCTCCTAGCAACTGGCAGTGCCTTTGATCTCAAAACGGATAAGCTCCCAGATCCCATGTTTGTCACGGCTATGTCCACTAATCATTTTACAGAAGGGCTGACATTGGTGAGTGGGAGATTGAGTTTCTGGTGGGGTTAATTTGAGCAATTTAGAAATTCGATTTATAAACACTGCGCTGGAGCACGACAGTCAGTTGCTCCCATGTTGATACTAACGTCGTCTACAAAATTTAATTATTAGATTTAAGCAGAAGCTGAAAAAAATCGAACATCTTTCTGTAGAAATTATACTTTTCCGACTGTTCATATATGCATTACGTTGCAGATAGCGAACATACGAAAACTCTGGCCGCAGAAGAAGATTTTTGTCTACGATTTGGGACTGAGTCAAGAGTCAGTTCAGAGATTGAAAGTGAGCAGGAAAACTTTTGTTTGGTCTTTTTACAATAGTTTGTAAGGGTTGCGATACCAGAATTATTATCTGCAAATTTATTTATATGTATACTTTACAACAATTTCAAATTTATTTATATGTATACTTTACAACAATTTAAATGGTGCTCCTTCTTCTTCTTCTCCTTCTTCTTCCTAGCGTTAATCCAGCGCCGTCGCAATCTCGAACTCCATTGCTTCCTTCATCGGATTGCTCTGTGGTCTTCTTAGTACATGCCCGAGCCGTCGCAGGGGCTGCTCTCTCATCTTCATTTCTGACCCGATCCAATCGCGTCCAGCCGCAGACCCATCTGAGCATTCTCATTTCAGCGGAGTGGGGCTGTCCTTTATGGGATTTACTCACGGGCCAACACTCGCTACCGTAGAGCATCGTGGGCCTTACTGGGCCTTACCACTGTCCGATACACCTTTCCTTTG
>UZAF01016621.1:2578-14953 GCA_900617895.1 Haemonchus placei
ATTGGGAGTTTCACATCTGTAGCCATGCATATTGCAAGGAAACCATCTTATGCAACTAACTAAAAACAGGTTATGTGAATTTGATATATTATTTCTACCTTAAAAATTCCTGAATTTTGGCGCCAATAATTTTAGGACACCGTGTATATGGGTAACCCGAGTTGAGTAGGGTCTGCTTAGTGTAGGTAAATCTTGGGAGTTGAAGTTGACAACTGTCTACCTAGCGAGCTCTTCGCTCATTCTTTTTTGCCACTTTCATTTTGCATTGAAATGCTGTCCGTACTATGCCATAAAGAGCAGACCAACCCTCAAAGGCATCTGGGTTGATACTTCTTTTGAAGAAATTGAAATTAAATTAAAGAAAATTATACTATGAAATCGTATACCTACTATTTACCATTCATTTCGGAGTCTATTACGGAAGCCATGAGATTAGAACCGTCACACCTAAACGGATAAACCAGTAAGACCATCAAGGCTATAGGGTTCGGTGCTAATCAAATTGAAACCATCCGGAAAGGCAACGGTTGTCTTAAATCTCGAATAATCCTTTGGAAAACCCCGGTATATGACAATCATCGAACGCATGCCCAAACTTTTGGGATCTTTAAATTCCTATGTTTCGTTGTGCAGTCGAACGCTGTGGACTATTCCAAGTGGAAGTCAAGTGCGTGGCGCAATCGGAACAGGTTTGTCACAGAAAACCATCTGGTGGTCCGGGTTTACTACAAAGGTTACTTCAGTAATGTATACCAAACTAGAGAAAGCTTAAATCCCTCTTACAGATACGTTGAGAACTGTATTCAAGCAAATGAAAGCACTTATTAAACAGGTTACTGTAAAAGAAGGAGTATGAGATCGTCCAGAAGCAAAGAAAAGAAACGCTACTGTTGTCAAAGAATCGTAAATAGGCCGTTGACTTGCTGGCTTGTGTGGTTTGTTTGTCGCGTTGCCATAACTCCATCCAAAGTCAATCGATGTTGGAGTTTGAATGTCTTGGGAGATTTACTCAAGGGTTTCCCAGTAGGGTATGATTGATTCATGGAAATAGGGCTTCATAACGGAATGGCACTAATTCTACTACTGATAAATAATCCCAGTAATTTGCTTCTTCCAATGAAATGACGAAGTTTGAAAACTCGCATTGAGACATAGCCATGCCAAGCAAGCTCCTGTTGTCAGTGAAATGGCACAGGACTTATACGGGAGCATAAGAAGCCTAATGGATACTGGAACAAATCAAAAACCTCTAGGGAACGTTGCTATTCATGTTTTTCAGCAGAACTTCAAGGACGAGGACAAAAAGGATGTGATCCATACGGGCCCACGTCCTCCAAAAGGGCGAGGGCATTATAATAGTCGAAAAGGACCAATTTAACAAAAAATTATCAGAAGAATTACGTATAGTAGTGTTAAATGAGGAAGAATTTGAAAATATTCCCGAAGAAACAATCGCAAGACAGGCAACAGCACCAGACGAGTCATTCGCCAGGAATGCTGACGTAGCCGGCGTCAGCCGATTGAAGAAGCCACAGCCATTACGACGTCACACCTTGGTAGAATTCTAATAGAATACGTTTCCCTATTCTTCCTGGCGGTCCTTCTTGTGAAAGGCTTGCCAGGCTGGCTGGAAAGGACCCTTTGACTTTCTGAAGGGCACAATAAATTTAAACAAATTTAATATCCGCTCAGAGAAAGGAGTGGGTTGTGGGGCGGGAGGAGGGGGGGGGGGGGGGGGGGGGGGGGGGGGGGGGGGGATGGAGGTGGAGGAGGAGGACAAGAAAGGTAAGGAGGATCAAACCTCTCTCCCTTATTCCATTCATGCAGCAATTATCAATGCTGACTGATGCCAACCTGATGTTCATACCGTTAAAGCCCATTTCGTTACTGTTGACACAGAGAAAAAGCGAGAACAATACGGTGATGTGCATTTATACTTCAGACGTGGCGCAGTGCCGCCTTTCGCCATTACGCTACGCCCAAAAGTCGAGTATAAACAAAAGAACGGCTAGGAAAATCATGTAACGAAGTAGTGCAAGCTACAGAATAAGCGCACCAACGGACTATATCAATTCAGAGAATGTTATGATGGACTTTTTTTTACAAAAATTCTGTAAGCAGTAAGGTTCTTGTGGTGAATCTAATTACTGTGCTGTTTCGCACTGACATTGGAAAAGTATAAACCATGCAATAAATAGATTTGATAGCATATCGACAGTACGACTCAAAAGCCTTATGTTCTCACAAGAATACCCAGTTAAGTGGTAAAGTTAAAACTCGGTCTTGGACATGACTTGAACCCATGTAGCAGGCTTGTTAGCCCTTTCATTAGCGACACCCCGTTTGCCCTTAGCCTGTTAAGGGCAAGCCCAGTTTTTCCTACAACAAGCAGTTTAGTAGAAGAGAATTTTTGAGAAAGGGAGGCGAGAATGGAAAGAATACCCAACGAGTTTGAGAAGTCGATGACTATTCCAGTGAGGGAAGGTCCTCTAAACGCGCATTCGCTGATGCAGAGGTCGATCGTAAGAGGGAATTGGCCGTCACGCTAGAATGAACCTTTTGAAGTAATCGAACATTAAAGGCAGTGTACACGATGAGCAGTGTGTGGGGTACGCGGTGAAGTATGATTGTTGACAATTGTTCCCTAAAACGCACAAGTGGCTCCTTTGGGACTATCGGCAAATAGAACGAAAGAGAATGGCAAAGGAGGCCGAGTTTCCATACTTCACTAATCAAGTGTCATTGAGCAAATGATCGATTTAAAATTCCGGACTACAGAAAGTGGGAGGAAGGGGCACCTTTGAGGGATAAAGACTCTCCACCTAGAACCAAAACACGCCTTCCGGTTCGGTTTCCGGAAACACGGTTTCCGCCCAAGTCCAAACTTCTCCTCCCAACTACACTTCACTAGCCCTAGGCTGTTGGTTTATGTCAATTGGGACGACTTATAAGCTATCAAACATTCCCAAAAAAGTTTCAATTCCATGAAACTGTGAAATAGGGTACAGGAGTCTTAGTGGAATCCACAAACAATAGTGAATTCCAAAGGCTCGAATAAAAAAAAGGAACTCCCGGATGTTAATTGAAGGTTGCTTAGTTATGGACCAATGGTCGTTCGTTCTCTGATGGGAGTCAAGCCCAAATGAACATTGCACAGAGGAATACGCTTCATCACTCTGCTGGCATTATTTACAATGGAAATGGAGTGATAAAGCACAATAATCAAAACAAAAAAAAANAAAAAAAAACAGTTTATGGAGTCCGAACATGAGAAAGCCTTGGAAAATTCTTTTTATCAACAATCCCTCCGACAAAAGTTCTTCTTCAAGAACGAAGGGCCTAGACGTCGCTTCGACAAGTTTTCCATGGAGTAAAAGACAGTGAATAGTGGTGTCTGAAGCAAATTCTGCTCGAGCTTACTCAACCTTGCACTGTTCTGAGCTTCGATACTAGAAAATTGAAATTAATGGGACAATAATGTTGGATTGTATTGGTGTATGGTTCGAAGGACCATTCCAGTACCATTTATTGTTAGTCCCAACCGAAAATCGAACACATGGCGACTTCCCGGAGGAGTGACGCTTTTTGAATATCTCTCCCATTAAACCCGACTGACTCCGTCAGGACTATGAAAATGCAAAGAGGGTCACTCCACCTGGATCACTTCCAGAATATAAATGTGTAGGATAGGATATGGTAGAAACTACCGTCAGACTGAAAGTTTGTTTGCTAAATTACAGTAATTGGCACAAGTACTTTATAAAAAGCTTGCCCCAATTTTCAAAAAGGAAGCTGTGTGATTACCATTTCAGGAAATTGTCATGAACATTCCTCGAAATGAATTGGGAAATGAGTTGAAGTGAAATTAAAGGCTCTATTAAATTCAAGTGATAACATAGCAGGTAGCTTTCAACGGCAGCGAAAAGCCCATCATTTAGGGACACGCTTCAATCAACTCCCTTCCCACCAGGCTCGCCTGTCTCTCAAGCTCATGACGAAGGTCTCTTCAAGTATGACGAAGCTTTCTCTAAGTTTGTTACTGGATAGCAAAAAAAGTAAACTCGAAATCCGTTCTCTGTGGGACTGTGTGGTTCCAATCCCACCTTGGGAATCACCCAAGCAGTCAAGTCCATTCAGGACCGTAGCAACCTTTGAAAATTAACTGGTCTATATAATGAAGTGCAAAGCCGAAACTAATGATTCTGTCAACCCAGAGCAGTTTCGCATCACCTAACTGACCTTGAAGGGATGGAGGGCCTCCCAGGAGTGTTGAGACTGGAACTGAACCTCGGACCACGCGCGCTGTACACTATCACTCCGTGTCTGTACACTGCGTATCCAAGCTTACCTGTACCACCTTTCGGTTGCACATCGGTACAAGATGGAGGGAGTGTGAATGGCAAATGACCAAAAAATGTGATCCATTAGAAATAGATGAAAAAGAATCGAGCAGCCCTTCGCCAGCAAGTGGGAACGGATGGCATTTTAGCGCCTTTCCCTCCAATTTCCTACAGTAATCAAAGGAATAAACGGATGACGGATCAGTCAATTCCGTTTGAGGGATACACTTTGGTATTCGACTTCCACCCAGAGACATAGTGACGTATTAAATTCGATGTGGCCTATGCAATGACTTGCTATTCCCAGTCGATATACAAGTCAGTGCTTCTACCCTCCCAGACGAACTTGGTGCCAATTAAGCGATCCTGGAGGGATGCAGACTTGGTTCGCTAAGTGGAGACCGATCAAGGATTTGAACCAGGGATCATGCGTGTGTGATAGTGCGCCACTTGCCACTACACCACTCGTCCTAATGAAAGAATATTCAGGAAAAAAGTGAGTTCTTGAATTATTTGTAGAACGACTTTCGTTGCATATGCTTACAAATATTCAATAAACAACACGATTGACTCTCCTTATACTTACCAACTGCCCGGATAGCATAAGGACAAGTTCGAGCCCAATTTCTACTCATGTCTAACAATCATATGATTAATAAATAATAAATAAAAATAAAACAAGAATGGAAAACAAATAAGACAAGACTTTTAAAGAAAATGATCCCTTGCGTAACGAAGCTGCTAATTTCGAAAACAAAATATTTAAAGCCGCCTTGAAACAGTGTTCTCTAGAACCAAATGAAAAAAGGACGAGTTATCCCGATCGCAAGTTTTCTATTTTCTCGAGTAAAAATTTTATGGCATTTCTTCGGATAATCCCGATGGATTTTGAAAAATGAAAGCCTGCCCGGCCAGCTGCATCGTCTCACTTTGCATATTCGATGCAAATCACTTTGGGAAATCAAGTGGGAACCCACAGCTTCCGCGTAATTTACCACCTTCTTGGATAACCCCGACGCGTACATCTTAAAGAAAGAGCGAAATCAGATGGGGAAATGTCTGCTTAAAGGAAATGTCAACATCGGGCTAACTTCTGGCTTCAGAGGGAATTGCTCAGAAAAGCATGATTATTACGAGGGGAATGGGAGCCACGAAAGCATACACTCGCCTCAATTCTCGCCGTGTTGCTGTTATTTGATCCCCGCCAACTTCCCGAATCGAATACACCCGAGTGGGAGAAATTCAAAGAAAGCATACTGCACGACTTTTCACTTAACGATTTCGGAGACATGTGGTGTCTCTACAAGTCGCCTTTAATCTCTTCGACTGAAAAATTGGTTTTCAAAATGGAAAGTACCATGCTCGAGTCCTTCGATCTTTTCAAAGTGCACCGCCCACCCAAAGAGACCCACCCAATTTGGATGGTGCTTCATGTTTTCATAAAATTTTAGCACGAAATCTCGCCTGGTCTGCTCCCGTTCTGCTCAAAGGCTTGTTTAATTCGAAAAGTTTTCAAAAATTTAGCCACCGCTACATAGTCTCCTGTGGGGACATCAAACTTGGATGGTCCCCGATTCCCCCTATACTATTGATTGTGGCAGAACTCCCTATACGCAAAAGTAACGCACTTTTTCGAGGGTCCATTTTTACCATGCCGACACCTCCATAATTAGTAACCTCTGATGTTAGCGTTACTCTGGGTGAAAAAGGGAGGCTCATACACCCACTGAGGGTAATGGTGAGTACTAGGGTGCATGTCGTTTGGCGCAGCCTTCCATCGCGCCGTATATTCGAGGCAGTTTGTGAGTTTGACAACTCGCCCAGACGATTCAGCCTCCACCATGCTAATCTGGCAATTCACCACCCATCTGGGTAATAGAAGCCCGATCGATGGCGGTGTCTAGTATTAGCAGCTTCATTGATCGGGCGTCTATTAGCTGAATGAGCAGTGGGTTGACCGATCACCTGGACGAGTTGTCCAGCTCAGGAACCTGCTCGAAAAGGCTGCGCGATGGGAGAGGCCACGCCCAATGACCCCCTCCGCCCAATGGCCGATCATGCCTTTTACAACGGAGAGGGGAGGTCCTGACACGATGAAACAACCAACGTTTAACGCCCTGAAAGCATGGACATGGGCAATCCTATACCCGGAGGGCTAACACCCAAACATCTACTGCCTTTCATAAGTCACTACAGTATGTACGCAAGCGGATGCCTGTGTTCTCGTGAAACGACCAAACAACAAGCATGTAGAGGGAGAATCCAAGGGCTAATGCCTCAACTCTTTTCACCTACTCCGAATATAGCCCCGATCGATGAAGCTCCAGAAGTTTTTGTGGGAGCACAGATTTTTCTGTGAAATCCCAAGACGCCTTCGTTAGACTGCGATTGCTTCCTTCTCTCCCTGTGACTCTAAATGGAAAGCAGCATTTGCTTCAAAGAGACACTTGCTCCGGCAAATTCATGAGATCAGAGAGGAAGCCATCGGCCGAGTGAGCGAGGCAATTTCATTTTTCTTTTCAAAGACCGCAGTCCAAATAATGGCCTTCTTACAACGGCCGTTAACATTAATCATTCATGTAAGATTTCCGATACTTCAGAGTTTTTCGAGGTTGTCCAAGCATGGCCTGTCGCTGCGGGGCCACTAAAATGACTGGCATGAAATCTTAGAAAATCAGAGCCGCCCGTGTGAAAGGCGAGGGAAAACTGAAGTCACACCTCTTTTGCAAAAGAAAGATCAGGAATGTAAAAGCAAACCAAACCCCGCCCAACTAGAAGAATCCCGCCCTAACCGATACACAATGATCAATCCTTTTGGTTGCTTACAGTACTGGTTAAAATTATGATTACCAAGATTAAAAAATTCTTATAGCTCTCAATATATTATAAAAAATTCTTATAGCTCTCAATATATTACCATAAATGACTGAGGAACACGAAAATTTGGAACATTTACCCCGGGGATTTTCCCCAGATGCTTCGGGGAAATACATGGATTATTGGAAAAATTGTCTCATAAACTCAGATAAGACTACATGTCGATTACTGCTTAAATCCTCAGTTTACGATAATTTTGAGGCCCATTTTCAAGTTGAAAAGCCGAAGTATTGGTGGGAATAGTGCATAGGAGGTGAAGAGAGCGAGAAAATTGGCGATTTTGCGAAAAATATGGCAACTAACAAGAGGTGAAAAGTAGTGAAAATAAAGGTTGTACGAGTTTACTGACGGAAATGACATTGAAGGCGTATTTGGACGAGTTTTCAGTTGCTGCAAATGTTCATAGAGCACACTCCATCGAGCCAAAACTGTCCAGAATTTTCTTTCACCGTCACTATGGGCCATGACAAGATGTTTGAACTTTCTACATGAGCTTCTTTGTGAGCGGTGCAGCCTCTACAATGCCGGGTGAAACTCGTCCGAGGATACAACACTACAACATAGAGCATTGGTATTCTCCTACTGTTTTGATAAATGGGCTAAATTTGCGCAGTTGAAGGGTCCAACCAGTTTTTTTGGGTGGTGACTACACCTTCTTACCCAAGCTATGTCGTCTATTCGGATGTCCGAGAATTCTTGATGTCCTCATAAAAAAAGTGTCACGCCATTGCCTCACGTCGTTCTTGCATACCCCCTCCGACCTGCCAATAAATATTCCTAACAACTTATCTTTAGACAGGGGAATTTTCTGAAAAATATCATTTTAAACGGGGGGGGGGATATAAAATCCAAGTACCGCAATGAGTTTTTTTCTAAAGTTCTAGCTTTTAGCCCGAACTAAGGCGTTAGATTACAGCCCCTGTGGGTAACAGCTCCTAAGGGAATAAGAAATTGACATGTGAAAGGTACAATTTATCAAACTCTCAATTTTCAGCCCTAATAGCCCCTGTAAAGGAGCAGTCGTAGGTGGCAATTACGAAAGCCTCTTGACTACAGCTCATTCGACTGCGTCATTCAGGTCCGTCGTCTGGGGAGATTCCCTGACTTCTTGGAAGAACGAGGGCATGGGTAATACGCCAAATCCGTGTAGTATGAATTATTAACTTCATCCTCATTCAAAATCATCCGAAAGAAATCCCAACGATGGCTTCTTCCCCGTATGTACCCACCACCACTATATGTGGCAGTGGATTGGAAGCCTAGAGTCAGACACGGCCTAAGCTAATGATCCATGCCCATTAGTAGATTGCTTCGTAGGTTTTCCCATATGGGGCTGGATTGGGGAAACAAACACGGACATACAAATTCCAACGGAGAGCAGTCATTTACCCAAATTCTCCAGCCAGGAATTGAAAACCCTCGGAACGAACGTGAGATCTACGAGTGCATTGGGAAACAAAAAGATAAATGCCGTCTGAATAAACGCAGGGAATTTATGAGCTTTCCAATGGATCCTGAGGCACATTAATAGAGAATCAGTGACGGGACGGTTTTTTTTAGTGGTCATTAGGCAGCAGCTGTAGATGAATTGATAACGGAGTAGGAAGAGGAAAGGATGAACAGTGCCGTATGGCTGGAAACGATCAGGAAGTGTTTCAAAGGGCATGGCAGGTGTTATGAAGCGAAAACGGGGCTTATTCATCTCCATAATCGGACTGCACTTCGACAAACGGAGGTGAAAAAATTCAACAAGGCTTCTCAAACAGCATTAATAAATGGGTGGAAAAGCAAGAAAAGGGTACTCTCGGGGACATGTGGATTCCTCAGGAAGGTGACGAATACCCGGGTCTTTTCCAGGAAAAAAATGCCAAGAACGTAGAGGATATAAGTTGGTGAAAAGCCTTCCGTCTATTCGATGTAATATCTCGTCGGTATCGCGTTGGTCAACCGAAAACCTTTCTATAGAGGTCGTCTGGAGGGATTGAGACTTGTCTGTGATTGATGGTACGAAGTCAGGTAAGACCTAATCAACCAGGCCACCGGGAAGACGGAGCATCAAGTGGTTTCAGAATTTTCAGCAAAAACCAAGTACACGGCTTATCGGAAAGGATTCGAAAAGCTTGAAAATGAAAACCTAATTTTTCGCCATTTCAATATTGGAAATTAAGCAAACCAGCAGCATGGCTGCAAGAAGACGAAGTCTCACGGCTTTGCTGAAATTTCAGAGGGGAGGGTAACGAGAGACAGATGGAAAATGCCGTCAGCGCTACACATAAAACATTTCAACGGATCTGACTGCAACAGAGAAGCTCACTGGATGGGAATAGAAGGGGAAATGATAATCAAGCTGGGTAGAAGGATGAAAGACTTAGCGAAAGAAAGTCTTCCGACAAGTTTCTCGATCAATCAGGACGTCGAATGAGGAAAAATCTGAGCTTTTTAGTTGTAAGTGTTCAATGGGGCCGAACGACTCCCAGCGATTCCCAGAGAAGGGGATCGCAATATAAGCCTCCCTCGGAACCTAACAGATTTAACTGGAATTGGCTAGATCTAGGTAAAGTGAATCGTCTGGGAGCTGAGTCAAATGTGAGGTACCACAGCTGGAACTAATAATCAAGGGCTTCGTCTGGGAACAGCTGCAGTCATAATTAGTCTTCGTGCTCATAACGATAATGAGAATGGGATCAGAGCACTGACAGAGTAAACGATCTCTCAAAGAAAATTAGATTGATATTGGATGATTTCTGAGTGGGAAATCAAATGACATAGGATGGAAATGACATAAACTCCCACCAGTATCGCCCTCCAGTTGGTCTTGGTGTGGCAGTATGGCATGGGCGGAGTTCCGACGGGATTCCGAAAACGAGCCGATGCCGCCGCCCTCGAGTCACCCAGCTTGAAACGTCGAAATGATTAACACGCAGTGTGTCAAACACAGCCAGCCCCACATTTCTCTAGTATTAGCATTAGTCCCAAGCTTTCCGAGGACAATTCTTCAGCTGTCAGATGCAGGAGAACCTCCTGGTATCCATGGGGAAGCGAATAAGGGCCGGGTAATCAAAAATACTGCCAAATTTCCCTTGGTAACCAAAGAGCTGTCCGGCCAAAGTCGTCAGTCGGATAGCTTAGACGGAATTCCTAATGCATTTCCCACGTTGAACGAGCAGCCCCCATATCATGCTCTTTGGTTGGTTCTGTCCCATGCAAATTTGGCACGTCCCAGGCCCGACACACACTGGGGTACTAATCGGTGAATCCGTTTAGCTGAATAGCTTTGGTGGGTGTGATACGATTGAGCGTTCGCTAAAATGTTCGATGGCTTGGCTCGTCCGTCCTTCCGTCTGGCTTTGTGTGTGAGGCGCGTAATTTTATGCACATTTCGATTGTATTCGTCATCATTCTATAGGGGAGCGTAAACAACGAGAATACACTTCTATAAACATGCTTAGCCCCCAGACCAACAGCGGCCGACCACGTGGCTAAACAGCTGAACACCATATGGGTACTAATGGTCACGCTGAGAGTGAAGACCTGTTCCCTCACCTATTTCGGAGTCGATGGAGGCAACGAAGGGACCGGAGGGTGGTTTGGACGCTGACGACACAGTGGAGATCCCTGGAACGTACGGAGGACGCCACTGAGGTCTCTCCGATTCTGAGAAATGTAAAGAAGAAACGCAGTAAAGAGGTGAGATATCTTCCGCTGGAGCACTTTCACAACAACATCGGGAATTGGATTACACCATGTGAATTTGCCATTAAAAAACTGTCCTATTTGAATCAATGGAGTCAATAATGGACAAGGGGCGTCCCAGCTCGAGAGGAAGTCAGCGATGAAGAAAGTATCGGTCATCGTTTCGGACAAGGGGTCCAATCTGAACTTTCTGATTCATTGTAAAGTTCCCATTCCTTTTTGATTCTAATAACTGAAAAAATCGAAAATATCACCAAAAATTTTTTAATTTCATAGATCGTGATCATCATAGCACGTACGTATACTGTAAGACCTAAGAAAATTAGACTGGCAAAAAAAACTAAGAAACAGGGTTCTTCTAATTTTTTTCTTCAAAGTTCATCGCCTCTCGCATCTCATCCTCATCTTGCTCCTCAACAAAGACACTTTACTGAGGAATCATTCTTAATTTTCATTCCCAGCTTACCCTCAGCAGTCTTCTATTGAAAGACTTTACAAAACTCTTCTGAGGTGGGTGAATCGAGTAATTTATCACGTCATCTTCTTTTGAGCGTATGTTCTTGCCACTTCCAACAGCCGCAAAATGAAAACGAGACTATAAAGCAAGCAGAATTCAGTCGACGAGGACCTGGGAGTCGTTTCTCAATCAGAACCCCAACTATCGAGAGCAAATTGGGATTTTGATGGATGCAAATGAGAGTAGGTAGCACAAATCGATGCAAAAAAATGAAGGGGTGCCTGATAAAAAAAATTGCGGTGGTAGAATGTAATTGCGGTCAGTCGGTGGTAGAATGTAACCAGTCCTCTTGCCTCTGACAACTACTCAAAAAAAAACTGATCACGGAGGTAGTCTTAACCAGTCATTGCAGTAAGTATCTTCTTCGGCAGAATAATCATCCAACAATCTTCCATCCGGGGGAAATGGCCTCTGCTATATACTGATCATAATGATGCTCAGAATAATGGCTTCATGTTTCCTTGTAAAACTCATAGATCAAGTAAAAAACCCTTCATTGGTTCTCGACGGCTTTCGGTGTTACATTGACAAAATTCGCAGTTTCCATGAGTTTTTTCAAGACACAAAACGTCATTGGGTAGTGCCCCACATGTGCGTTACCAAACATAAGAGACCGAGGTCGAACCCCAGATTGACATGGGCCTAGTGCAACCTAGCCTCCCTCCCCTCCGACGTCGGTTTATTGGTATCAGACTCGCCTGGGAGAATGAAAGCTTTGAATTAGTATTATTAACCCCTCTCCGGTTCTGATTTACCCTCCTCGTTCAGGAAGCTTTGTGCTAAGGATTGGAACTATTATATGTGCTTGATGGCTACAGCACCGGAATTCATAAGCGGATGGTCCATTGTGGAAGCTACATATGAGCCATTCAAATGCCACTACAATTCAGAATGGGGATCGAATGCGATGCGCAATCCAGAAAAGGGCTGATCAGTGTCGAAAACTTC
>UZAF01016621.1:28321-54070 GCA_900617895.1 Haemonchus placei
ACTTTGGAAACAGCGATGCGCGCAGTCTCTTCACCTCAGTCGCTCTAGTTGTCGATCTTGTCTTCCATTTTTCATCATAATCTGGACTACCCAAAATTATCGTGAACTGTGCCTTTAATGAAAAGCAACTATAACACTCCAAAGTTAGTTAATCGTATTGCAGCCTCAGTCCTAGTTTAAAAGCATGGCTGCAACTGATGGACACCTTAAATCAATAGGGTAAGCCTGAAAGAATGACGGCATCCGTCAAAAATTCCAACTGGTCTACCCTTACAAAGTAATGTAATCAACACCGAGCTAGCCTGCTAAGAGCATTGAAACGAAAAAAAGGAACTTAGATGAAAAATCACAGAAAAAAAATTAGGAAGCTTTCAGCAGAAATGGATAAGTTCAACAAGGATGTCGACAGAGCTTGAAAGACGATCGAGCTGATTTCCCCACTTACACATTGTATGTACTTGTAAGAAAAGACTGAACATCAGGTAAAGTGCAGATTTGGGATCATGCTAAAGGGTTGGAAATCAGAAGAATCATGGGAGCGCCAACTTAGAGCAGTGTCATGTGGGGCCGCCAATACTCGACTAATTCTGGTATCTTATTCTGGATCGAAACACATTCAAGTTAGTGAAGCTTGCAGTCATTAAAATATAATAAATTGGCAAAATAGCTTTAATTCGATGATATCTTGGTATTTATCATCGTAAAGTCAGTGGAGCGTAAGTTGAAGGCTCAGAGGAACAGGAAAGGCTGCACACTGCGAGTCCGGAGATGAGCAACGAAAACAATCGAAAGCTATTAAGAGGACAGAGAATGAGCACTAGATTTTGAATGGATTAGTGGTCACTACTATCAAATTAAAAGTAGATTTTTATTTCTCAACACTGAAGAGTGCTCATAAAGAGCTCCTTTCCCACTTCCACAAACCTTAACTTTGAAAACCCTGAACGAAGAGGGGAAAAATGAAAAGAAAAAAACCCAGAAGGGGGCTAATGGAAAGAGTGCTTGAGTGGGACATCCAAGAAAATGAGATAGGAAAGTTACTCGGAAAACTGGAGCATGTGGCACTTTTCCACAAGCCACAAGTACAAATGAGCCGATGTTGGCAGCTGAAGAGGCGGTGTTGATAAATAAGATGGTGAGGATAAGGGGGGCAAAAGATAGAAAAACATGATTCATACTTGTATTTCCTACGAAATTCCAAGGAATGAACCAGAGGGATGGCTTTAAGAGGAAGCCCAGTGGAGTTTGTGAATTCCCCTCATTGCACTCACCTTCCCATGCCCCTGGTAGTACTTTGACGCAGTAACTATTACTAGCAGATATGGGAAACGATAAAATCCTCCAAGATTTTGGAAGATTCATCTCAAATCAATGTCAGAATGAATGGGATTTGAAACAAAATGAAGGGGCGGCAAGGGAAGGATCCACTTTGTTACTTGGGAGCTGATTCTTCGACTAAATAGTGTCAGTGGACTTGGATGTAATAGAAAAGATCTTCATGTCTGTCATTCTCGGAACTTGCCCATTAGAAATGAATTGCAGTATGCGCTTCCCTGCTTTGAAAGGGAAGGTTTTTTCTGATAATGAGACATGTTATTCGTCTGACATTTTTTTCGAAAAGTTCGTCTTTCTTGAAAGCCAGACAGAAAATGTTTTCGCAATTTGCTCAGCTTATCTTTCCACGAGTTCGCAGTATAAGTAGTAATAACAAATAATAAGCCATATAAGTACAAACAACAAGTTGTAGTTGGAGAGGGGATGGGGTAGTGGCAAGTGGCACGCTATCACACTCGCATGGTCAAACGTTTGAATCCCAGATCGATATCCGGTAAGCCAATCAAGCCTTCCATCCCTACGGGGTCGGTTAATTGGTACCAGACTCGTCTGAAAGGGTAAGAACACTGGCTTGTACATCGGCTGGCTACCGCAATTCATTGTATGGGCCACATATGCAATCAATACGCTTCACGATTTTGAACGGAAGTCGAATGCACGGCGCATTCCTCAGATAGGACAAATTATCGGCAAAAAAGGTTGTTTTTCTTCATTTAACAAATAAATAGCTGCTTAATTACGTGTTACTATGCAATTGGGATACATATTTTTGCAATTTTCAAATCAAGTTCATCTCAAATTGTTCACGAGTGGTTTTTAGTTCGGTAACAGTTGAAACAGATCTCATGGCTATCCGATCTCCACAGGGTCGTTCCTTCCTATGCCTCAGAAGGTTTCTTGCTGTAAGTAACGCATAGCAAGGAACCGACGAGACTTAGCAAATAGAAATACTGATAAGTCCCTTCGATACATACAAGTAGGACTGGAATACCGAAAATGCCCGGAGAAAATCGAAACGAGGCGTTCATGGAAGATATCTCCTGTTGGAAAACGATAAGTAGATGTATGCGAGCTTACAAAATCCGTTTGCGGAAGGAAAAAAAGCAATTTTGTAATCAATTTTGTAATTTTTTTGTATTTTTTTCAGGATTTCAAAGCGTTGAAGGAGCCTGTAAGTTGCTCTATTCATTGAGATAGTCAATTTTAGTGAGGTAATCAAAATTATATATATTTTCCTCAGCCTCAGGAAGTTAATTCCCATAGAGGAGCAAATGTGGATTGGGATGGATGTTTACGGAACTCATAGGAGATTTTATGAAGCTTAACCACTGTCCAAATCGATAAAGAGCTTCATCGTTACAGAGGATAAGTCGACAGCAGAGGATGCGGTTTTCAAAGTGTGCGACGTATAGTCCGTATAGGAAGGAGCTGATACTTCATACACGTCCACTACTGTGTATGAAACTAACTACATAGAAGAATTCTTATAACGAGCGATTCTTGAGGTTCACGAATGATAGGCATTAATCAATTTCGAAGGGTGCAGGTGGTGTAGTGGGAAGTGGCGCACTATCATGCACGTATGACCACAGGTTCAGATCCCGTAATGATGTCCATCTAAGCCAACCAGGCCTTCCATCCCTACGGGGTCGCTTATCCGGTACCAGACTCGTCTGGTAGAATAAGAGCACTGACTTGATCATCGGCTGGCCACCGCAAGTCATTGTATGGGCCTTATACACATTCAATACGCCACTACGATTCTGCATGGAAGTCGAATGCGGGGCGTATCTCTCAGATGGGCTTTATTAACGCCAAGAAGCTTTATAATTTTCTCATTTTATTCATTTACAACAGCTTACCTACTTTGTTATCGCGACCTGCACATAGCAAAAACAATCAGTCGCAGCCGAGCTTAAAAAATTCATCTGATAAGTTACTCGAGTAGAATTCAATGAAAAAAGAGTTTCAATTCAGTTTATTCTAGGGTAGAATCGATGAAAATGAGATTGATTTCAAAATGAGCCTTAGTGAATGAGTTTAAATCAGAGAAGCAGGCATTGCGCAGAATTGGAGAGCAGAACGGAGCTATGAAAAGCGCGTTGGCTTCGGTTGAAAGATGACGAAAGGGCACAGGGTGGATTGTGAGGAAGAAATAACTCAACTGACGTCATCTAAGAATTAAA
Organism: Haemonchus placei; assembly: GCA_900617895.1. NCBI lineage: Eukaryota > Metazoa > Nematoda > Chromadorea > Rhabditida > Trichostrongylidae > Haemonchus > Haemonchus placei. The sequence continues at coordinate 31,843 of UZAF01016621.1, forward strand.
AAGAGATGGCAGAAGCAGAAAAACTATTCAATTTCATAAAAAAATTCGGGATGGTTAACTATAAATAGCATTTTTTACTGAGGCTCAGAATCATTCAATACTTAAACTCAGAATCAATCAATTTCAATCAAAACAGCAGCATTGATGTCTGATATTACAGAAACTCGACAGATTACAAGAGACATAATACTGGCCGGAAAACAGCTCTGATCCATCCAGAAAGCCAGTATTCTGATTTTGGAGGAGATTTCGACATCTTTAGATAGGGAATTATCGTTAAGAAAGAGCTCAAAGCTTAGAGCTGAATCACCCACAGCTCCCGCCATTAAATCAGCAGCAGTACGCCAGCGGGAAGGTCAAGTAAATCCGATTACGTCCACCCTTTTTTCTTGAAGAGAAAGGAATTATCGGACGCTCGTGGTTGTGGTCAATACGGCCTACACATTTGTACTTTCCACCAAAGAATCTACCTAAATTGCTAGCTTTAACTTTTTGTTAATCTTGATTGCAATACAAAGGACATAGCTGGTGTAGTGGCAAGTGGCGCACTCACACATACACGGTTACGGGTTTGAACCCCGGATAATTGGTACCAGACTCGTCTGGGAGGATAAAGAATGATTGTTTAACACCAAAAGACTTTGTCCTTTATCCTTTTAATTGCAATACATCAACATCAAATTACTAACAAACAATTACCATCACAATTAACTTTCTCGAAGACGAAATTAGGGTATTGACAAAGGGATCACTATCATACACTCACGATACGGAGATCGAACTCGGATCGGTATCTGCCCAGGTCAACCAAGCTTTCGATTCTTTTGGAGTCGGTTGATTGGTACCAGACTCTTTTGCGAAGACGAAAACATATCGGGCCACCGAAAATCAAGGTGTAGATCATATACGCATTCAATTACCTCAACGATTCTGAATGGAAACGAGTGCGGGAGCGCATCCCAAAACGGCACTGATCAATGCTAAAAGACTTTATCCTCTCACCTACCATCGAATATTTCATGCAATATCAAAGATCAAAGCTCGGTGCAATGACGTATTGGATGATGATGTGTCATGCTATTGTGCATCACCCTCGGGTTCAAATCTCACCCATGCCCAGTGAGCCTCAAATTCCTTTTAAAAACGGAAACTTGTCACATGGCCTTTTCACTGGGCAAATTGCATTGGAAAGGGCATCGGTCGGAGTCGACGTCGTAGCAGATAAGGTGAACACACACACATTTAAATGCCTTAGGTGTTGTGAAAAGACGATTGCCAGGAAATTGACAGAGAAACTCATCACTCACTCTAAGATTTTTTCTTGGATTCCGCTTCATAACACTGAATGAGGCTACTGCGTAGGCAGCCCTTCGACAGGTGCCACTCATTTATGGTCCCCTAGACGCCTGGTGTTTTCTGTAGGCGATCATAATTGAACGAGAACATGGGAGAACGAAGAAAAAAGCCAACAAACAACGATGAATCAGTTCACAGCAGCTACAGGCACTACTTCACTGAAACTTCAAAGAGCTCACAAGCGGATACCGTTGACATTGTAGATTCCAATTAAGGAAATTCATTACTGAACGCAATTATTGGTAAAAATCATTTTTAACAATTTATGTGGCAGTATGGTAGCTGGAATGCAAAAATTGCCAAAAACATTTGCGAAAATCTCGCGTAAAGGTGCGAAAAATTCGTTGAGTTATGGATTTTGCTGTTTGATGTCAAATATTGAAGTTATAATCCAAAAAATTTAAACTGCTTCAGAAAACGTATATTTATATCTTTAATACCCAAAAACAATATCGAATGGCCATCATCACGGGAGAGATATAGTTACAAAAGTATCTTCAATCTAAAGTTGATATCCGAGTGCGTGGCGCATTCAAAAAGAGTTTGCATACTGCAAGACTTCGGTAATCTATTTTCAAAAACACATTAGCAGTTTCAGAGTTGCCACCCTAGCCAGACTCCACATTTTTTAGAAAAATCCAAAATAGAGTAAATAGTAAATGTTCAACAAAAATGTCGTAGTGTAGTGGCATGTGGCGCACTATCACACAAGCATGGTTAAGGGTTCAATTCCTGGATCAATGTCGCCTATACCAATCAAGCCTTCCATCCCTCCGGGGTCGGTGAATTGGTACCAGACTCGTTTGGGAGGATAAAAGCGCTGACTTGTACATCGGCTGGCTACCGCAGGTCATTCTATAGGCCACCGCTGACAGGATTCTAATGGAAGTCGAATGCGGGGCGCATCCCAAAAGTGGGACTGATCATTTTCGAAAAAGTTTATCGTCAGCACTCTTATTTGGATAGAAGGCGTAAAGCTGAAGTCGGGGTAGAGATTCAGGCGAATTTGAAATTTGTATCCCATCGTAACGAAAACATCGCCGTCGTGACGAAAGCAAGCCACCACCATAACAGATGTTTTTAGCAAGCCATCGATCGTATTAATATGTACGTAATGGTAAAGCCCAAGTAAATAACTTCATTCCTCCGTAATTCTGAAAATAATCCCCATTTACTGGAACGAAAGCCGTAGCGAGGAAACTGACAGAGTAATGGGGTGATTGGAAGGTAGGGCTTGAGATCATTGCGAGGACAAAGTCAAAGAGAAGGTTGGGATCAAAGCGAAGACAGACTTGACCACAACTTTTTTGTGATGAAATTTTAGGTTGGAATTTCAGGCTCTATGTTCGTTTTCACTATAGGGGGATTCGGGGAATTCGTATGAACTGAAGTTTAGGTTTAAATTTCAGGTTTTAGGTTCAGTTTCACTATATGGGGATTCGTATGAACTGAAGATGACTGGGTTAGTAAGGGCCGCTAGACGGAATGGAAGTGACGGCTTGGAATGACGAGGACAACGAAAAAGTGCAACCATTCAAAACTGACGTTTCATTTTAGGATAATACATACATTCATACATGTCTTATGGGTAAAGTTCGTCATAACGTCATTCTTTCGATAATAATACTCACTTTCAATGGGTAGAATTTTTGGATTCGGAAAAAAAGCCTTTTACGGAAATATGCCTTCAACTAAAGTCGTCGTAAGGCTAAAAAACAGTTGGCTAGGCTTGTTCCATTTGATACTGCTCTATATTACCAGGTTTGTTCATTGGAAGGTAAGAATAAATGAATCAATTTGAAGGAAACGAGGTTAAGAGTCTGGGTATAGCAATCGTCGGGAGGATCGATTCGTATTCTCTTCGTTCAAAACCTGCCCAGACCACCCATAAACCCAGTCATAGGGGAATTAAATGGTAACAAGCTTTTGAAAAAGATAAATCCCTCAAGTCAATATCCACTCATCTTGGTGGTTATCCGAAATAAACAAATAAATACACCGTACACAAAGTTTGAAACTGGCAAAAGTCGCCTCGTCTGTTCATACTTCAGAGTCCACCCAAACTTGTTAAGTAACTTGCTCTCGGGGACTAGTGAATGGTATCAGGGCGTCTAAGAGTAGGTATTCCCTAGCATGGCCGTCAATTCACCTTGAAATTCATTTGAAAGGCCGAAAGATAAAATTTTGATGTCATAATATGATACTCGGAGATACTATATGATATTACATAATAAACAGTAGTAATTTTATTATTTGTGCAATAAATTCTCCACGCAAGGGAGATTGCCCTCATGAAGCATTTCAAAAGAATTGTGTGGTAACTACCCCTTTCTTTATCATTCAGGCTTGTATATTCAATATTTATTTGTTTACTTATTTTTCACAAAGTAAATTACATAGTCAACTAAAAAGCGAAAATAAGCAGTGAATAAAGCCAAGGAATCAATCAGATTTCACGTGAAAAATTTGCATTGAAATCTACCTAAAATGCCAAAAATGGAAATTTTCAATCAACAGATTCAAATTATTCGCCCTTACGGTATAGAGAACGTCCACGACCGGTATGATACCGTATCGAAAAGTCATGCCGCTATTGGATGATACGGTATCGAGTGAGTCAGATGGATATGGCAGGAACTGACTGAACTGAAGTTATCTTGAAGATTTTTAATTACGGAACGGGGGGACAAGCGTTCACCGTACCATTCCATTGGCTGCTGACATCAAAATGAATTAGCTTCAGTGTAGCGTGCTTCACATCCGTTCACGCGATGCATAAATGCCCATGTTTTGCCGACGTCTTGTAATTTCCGTCACCAAAATGTAATCGATTTTGACATTTAACGGGCTCTAGAGAAGTAGTAGGCTAGCTATGAAAGCCGGATTATACAGATTCAGTAAGCATTTCGGGAAAAGACAAAGGTGATTCACCTCCACTAATGAACTATCAAGAGGAAAGTGCGTCATACTGTGCAACATCGTTGATAGAAACGCTGGGAAAGTACAAAAAACCCGAGAAAAAAGACCCATTTCCCATCACTGCTTGTTGCAGAATTGGACGAGTTTCCTAGTATTTTCTCGGGACACTCTTTTGATTCATTTGCACGATGCTTTCACAGGATTTGTGTCACAAGTGCCGCCTGCAAGTCATCGTTTACGCACCTGTCCCTATGACTACGGTATTCTACTGTTTATTGTTGACTACGGTCGGTTTATTTTGACTTTTTTTCCAAAGTCTCCTTTGTATCGGATATCAAAGGTGGCGTGAATATGCTTATTGCACCCCTCTGTGGTTCCTTTCGCGGAAGACGATTAAAAGACGCAATACCGGAAAACAAGGCATGGAGCGCAGATGAAATTAAAACGACTTGAAGTTATTAAATCAATAAAAAAAAGGTTACTGGAAGTTGCCCGAGTCAATGGACAGCCTCGAAGCATTTTCAACTTTTTGTAGTAGAGCTAGAGAGACGCAAATACTAGCGATTCCTATGGCCAGTGGAGAGTCCACAAGATCAAATCCACCTCTTGAACTAGGTGCCCTCCTTGGAGGTATCAGCTGTATCAGTGAATTAAAGTTGGTTGCTGATATGAGAAAGACAAGTGCAACCCGACCTCGCAATTCGAATAGAAGCTGGATACCTGGCGTGAATGGGAGCGAGCGATCAGCCGTCAAGAATTTTGAGCTTTCTCTCTATCTCAGCCAGGATGTGGTGCGTTAGGAACGAAAGGGTCGCGTCGCGGTGAGAGGGGCGTCGCGCGCGAAGGAATGTAGCAGGANAATACAAGAACAAAAGTACTAATAGTAGAATTATGCATAAAATAATGATCGCATATCGATTGAGCTGTATGAAGAAGGCTAGAGCTGTAATAACGGTGAATGAGTGGTCCGCGACAGCCGCGTGCGGCAAATCGATTACACAAAATCGTTTCTAACGCCCGTCTCCCTCTCAGCCACTGTCCTTAGTTATAAAAATCGGTTTAGAGTCGAGTGGGAAAAGAAATCAATTGAATCTGGAGACGTGAGAGGATAGCACGTCCACCGTTAGCGCTCAATACATGTGCATATGTTGTTTTCCGTGGTAATCAGTTTTTTAGTCATAACCGTGGTATTAGTTGGATAACATATAGTGTTGAGCCTAGTTGTCTAGAATATGGGCGGAAAGAGGAGGACGAGGACGGGGTAATCAGTTTTTGCACACTACCTCTCCCTCTCTAAAAAGTATAAGCCTTTTCATGAGCTTACTCAATCCACGAGCACGAAGAAGTAATTCCAAAAGTCTCTTGCAGCGAACACACTCAAATTTGAGGCCTTCAAAATTTTTTGACATCCTTCGGTCCCCTACCGGGAAGGGTCCTCATAATCGACTTTCATTCAGAACAAGCCGAGACTTTTATCTACCCAGACAAACCTGGTATCAATTACCCGACCCCTGAGGGGTGGAATGCTTGGTTGGCCATTCAGAGCAGTAACAAAAACACTTTCAGAAGGCTCGGCATGCTTTGTTTTGTTGACTGATGACTTCCAAATTGAATTTCTCAAAAAATCGCATTGTAAACAGTTTTTTTTAAAACTATGCTGAGCGGTTTACAAAACGTTCAGCTTTGAGCGACATCAAAACCCGGATCGGCGCGGTCCATGCACTTTAAAAATTAAAAATAAATAATTCAAGAGTGTTTGCAAACAATTATGTTAAGGGCTCAGAGATTACTGCTGCCTTCACTTAGACATTGACTTAAATTCCCCTTTCAGACCCCGGCGCTCCCTATGAATATGTTTAGCGTTTCCCTGGAGATCTTGGATGGTCATTGCCGTCATGAGGAGCTTGTTAAAGCGCTTTCTAGAAGAACACATCCGCATAGGGCAACTCTGGATTCTCTTTTAGAGAAAATTAATTTGAAATTTTATCAAAATGTCATCAAGCAATTTAAATTGAAAAATAGAAAACCCCAGTAAAGAGCCGGTCGAGTCAGTCTGACTGCTTTAAATAACTAAATTCATAGAATTCATTCAATAGCTGGCTTTCAAACACTGCCACACGTTTAGCATTTAATTGATGCGGAACTTGGCATTTATAAACTCAATCGTTTGCGAGAGACCAAATCCCCTCCAGTCTCTCCAGCAGTAACTTTCCATTTTTAATTATACTAAATTAGGTTCTGCCATCACTTCCTCTCCTCCAATCTGTCCCCACAGTAGCTGAGGCTTTTGAAAATGACGACAGAGTGTAAAAGTGCTCTAAGAAGTAACGACAAAAAGGGCTCCTCATTAATAAAGTGTAGTTCGATTACTGGGAGGTTGTTTCAACGTCCCTCAGGCCAATCAAGAAAATTGTGGGACCTTATGGCGGTCTACGGGCAGTGACATTACAGTACCAGAAACCTATTGACGACTTGAAAGCGTTTCAAAAGTCTTCAGAGCCATTTTCAACAAGTGAGGGTTTGAAGATGGACTGAGAGCTCGAGCTGGAAGATGTCTGCTAGTAGTTTCTAGCAGCACTTCTTAGCAAAGGATCAAGAATTGATCAAGATTCTCTTTTGGATTTTTTATTCATTCTTTAGTCAGATTTATTGAAAGGTCCTTAGAACTATCGTAATAGTACATTATCAGCAGGCTAAAGTATAGACCATAACTCAGAGGTATTGCTCTTGAGCCTACTGGAAGAGGGGAGCTCACGGACCTCTTCAGGGAAGCTACTTCTAATCCTGAAACACTTGCCTAGAACGCATTCACCCCAAAATCCTCTCCTTATTCGATGGGTATGCTAGTCCCTTGGTCCAGCCCCTTTTTTTTCTCTTTTTCTTCCACTTTTTTTCTATTTACTGTCAATAATTGTCTTGAGTTTGCGTACTGATTAGCCGGCGCGTCTATAGGGACGTATAAATAAATCAATAAGTAAATAACTTATTGTAGCCTACAGTAACTCTACTCTGAAAATCGCTCTCAAGCCTACTGAAACAAACGACGAACAGATATCTAATGTAATAAGAAGCATTCGACGGAAGTGGCGTAGTTGCAAACTCGCAGGCGAACTATCACATGCCCCCACGGTCTCGGACCACGGTTAATCGAAATCGAACTTTTTGGGGGAGTGGAAGCACTGACACGGCGAAATAGAAGAATCCCCAAATCAACTTGAAGTTGAAGAGGGGAGCTTACGGACCTCTTTAGGGAGGCCACTTCTAATATTCCGCTACTTCTTCTTTCAAGATGCTCGGATACCCAGAATCTCTCTATATATACATTCACTTAAATATTCCAATTATAATCCTGCGAGCCAGTCTTCCAGAATGATAGAAATTAGAGCTCTTCAAAAGAAAAAAACTTCTGCGGTCAACGGAAGCAGACTGAACCTTACTTTTTGTGTGGTCTGAGTTTCTGTTTGTTTCCACTGGGAATTCGCAAGAATCTTTTCGCAGACATCAATCTTCAAAAAGAATTTCAAACCACCAATGAACATGAGAATGGAGCAAAAGCCAAATCGCAGTTTCTCAAGTTTCACTTCAAGCTCAGCGCTGCATCTGAACAAATAGCCCTCCAACTTTTATGGGATACTGCTATGCACCCAAAGAATTCCACACTTTCTCCGCAATTCTTCGAAAAAGAAAAAAAGAGATTCAAAACGAGAAACTCGCCTCAGAAACATATTAGAAAATCAATTCTGTAGACACTCGTCTGACGTCGCAATCGAGCAATTAGGCGAGGAAACTCGTACGGAATATTCAAATCCTTAGCTTAGAAATTTCAACTGTCTATGCACTAATGATGAACCTTTGAAGATATCCGAACTCGAAGGGCATGGGCATGACAAGCGCATGGGCGGAATGACGACAAGTTCATCCATCAGTGGATCTGTCCTCATTAATAGACAAACAAGGAGGAATTCAGTAATGGGTAAGAGACAACGGTGAATTATCATGAGGAATGATACCCGCCTATCGTGCAAATGACCTCGGAATTGGTGAACGGAAGCCGTAAGCCTTTGCATTTATGATTCCATGGGATGAACCTTTGGGGAAGAGCCCGAAGAGAGCCTTGATCATTCTTAGGAGAGGGTAATACCTCGGACATGAGCCCGAGGATCTGACCATCTCCTTTCGAGCATATCAAAATGCTACTCGTTACAGTTGACATTGCAGTGGTTGGAAGCTCCGCATTTTTCTTCCCGAGTACAATAGAATAGGATTTCCATTTTTTCAGTTCTGCCCTGAAAAAATTTCTAAACCACCTCTTTGATAGCTCCTTCTGATACACTTTTTTTCAAATTCTCTCACTTAATTAATGATATATTAACCGTGACGAAGTGGATGAAGAAATTAAAGCTTCCAAGAGGCAGCTTATCATCCTACCGATTGCCCACTCAGGCTCTCATTACAGAATTTCCTTAGAGGCACAGTTCACGATAATTTTGAGGTACCCGTTTTTGTTCGAAAAGCGGAAGTGTAGATTGGTAGTAATTTATCGGTAGTGAAGAAAGCGAGAGCACCGATTTCGAGAAAAATATGACTCATCAGAAGTAGGGAGAATAGAGGTTGGACGAGATTGCCATGATGGAAATAACATGGAAGGGGTATTCGGAAGAGATTTCAGTTATTGCAATTGCACAAAGAGCTGACTACATCAAGCCAAAACTGTACAGAGTTGCCTTTCACTGTCACTGTCGCTATTGGTCATGACAAATTGTTTAAACTTTCTACATGGGTTCCCTTGTGATTGGTGCAGCCTTTACAATGCCGGTGGAACTCGTCCAAGGATACACACGGGCCAATCTTTGAGCCTTTATTACTCCCTAACTAAGCCATTTTCCGACCTAATAGTGACAGACATGGTATACGCGGGAGGCTCAAATTCATCTTGTGGGGCAACCTCAGGAACCATTTTTATGCCTTTGAAAGAAGTAGAACCGCTGCACTGGCTGTGATTGTTATCACGTATTCAAGTTGCGGCTCAAATTATGCATTCGTGGCGCATCCCAAAAATTCTACTTCTAATAATGATTTGATGAAGCCGCTATTAAACCGATTCAGATCTGGAGAAGAGAAACATGAAAAGAGTAAACAACAAGTTGCTGTAACGCCGAAGCTTTCTCGGACGCCAAATGGAATACGTAGGAAATATCGCATATACCAATCAATAAATCGACTAAAATTTCTGTAAAAAGCAATAGCAGCATTCTTCTTGAGTAAGAAGATTAAAATTCGAATTTATAATACGTAGTTGGCGGATGCGGGAGCGAAATGGCAATGCTGGATCCCATTCTAGGAAAAGGTCAGAACTACCAAGAAAAATAGATTCAAAGGAGTATCCCCCGGATGGCAGGGAGTAGGTAATAATGAGAAAAGAAACGAAAAAATAAAAATAAGCGCGCAAGTTCTTGGCAAGGTCTGCCAAATCGTGGCCGTGTCTGGCATAGCAAGGGCAACATTCCAGGTTTTCGTCCTCACTTCGGAAGGACGGATTGATGCCTTCAAGTCAATGTCTTCTTATGGAGATCGACCCTACATAATGCCTGCTCTGAAAGTCAGCGATGCAATAAATTTTTCAAAAATTCGAAACCCTTCTGCGTCAATGACTATTGAGAAATTCAAGAAGAAAGAAGTAACAAATGGCTGTACAGGGAGCATGACGGCAACAACAGGCAATCGACATGAATACTGAACATTGGCCTTCCTCTAGACTCCTCTTGTCGGCCAAATGGGAGCAGTTAGAGCAATTAGTGAGTGCCTCTTCGGCTCGGCTCCCTTCTCGAAACATATAATTATCACTAAGTCACCGCCGGACTTGTCGCCAATGAGGTGCCTTCTGTGGAAGGTGCAAAAACTGACAACCGCCGTCTTGAAAAGAAAACAAAATAAATGACAAAGAAGTACAGATGACATCATCCACAACGATTACAAGAATTCATGGGTAAAAATAAAAGAAACATAGAGTACTAGCCAAAAATGTAGCAGAAAAAAGAGAATGCGAGACACCCGCACAGAGGTATTCACCAGTCTCACAAAAGCTGCCTCTTATGGAATAGGTACTCAGAAAGCGTCCAAACGGTGGAATTCGGGGGAAAGCACCATAAAGGGAAGATTGCGATCATACAATTTGACAAAATATCGCCTGTAACATCCCCCACCACATGCTATCACCTCCTACCAGTCTTCATCTTGAATGCCCTCCACGCGCCTTACACCGCCTTTGCGCAGCCGGTGTACTGTAACTTCGAAGGAGGGCACTAACTAGTTTGGTATCCTTTGATTTGCAACATTTTTATCAACCTTGATCACTCGTGATCAATCCTACCGCATGGAGCTAATACCAGATCCTTTTTATGCCAAATCATATATTATCAGTTGCTATAACTCCCTGTCTTTACCATCTATATCCTAACAGCTACCCACACCACGAATGTGACACCAATAGAAGAAAACGTTTTGAATGAATTAGATTGAAAGAGATTATAACTTTTTACGTTTCTTTTTTACATCTACACATCAGCATTTACCATTTGTTACCACTTTCTATCATCAAACTTCTGAACGTCCCATCAACTTTGGATATTACAGCTGATATCCGTTAAGGGTAACTAGGTCCTCAACCTTTCTGTGTTAGGGTGATTCCCAGTGGTAATCAAGTGGGAAAAGGTGGGGAGCGTCTGTACGACTCTTCGTTCGAAAGATAACGGAGTGATATTAATGAAAAGGTTGTCCCTGACAGAATCTTATAAAATGTCTTACTTGTTAATAACAGAAGTATTTGAATGTTATTAAATTCATGAAGAGATCACGAGGACCCTGATTCACTGGGAGTAATGTTGAATAGGGTAAATCACGAATTCCTAGAGCATTGTATGAAACACTTGACAGGTCTGACTGGGATCCAACCTATAGGTACCTGCATCATTCAATACTTTGGCTCAAGCTTAAAAAGTTTGGGAAGGGAATCACAGAGGCCGGAGCATGCAGACGGAGTACTTTTCCGGTCCTTTTTTTGCTCTTTCCTTTCTTGGAATGACGAAGTTCATTAGGGAGAGTCGTTCACATTCTAATAACTCAAATTCAAACGGAGTTTTCCAGGCTCATACGTTGATAAATACTTCGCATGCCGTTCATCATGATGGGAATCAGTGGGGAACAGTTCGCCAGCCAGGAAACCCAACATAGGAGATTTCCTTGGGCAACTCATGCTTTTTATCAGGATTAGAGGAGTATCCGTAGTAAAGGAAGTATTGTGGAGGAATCAGATTGCAGAATACCAGGGACGCCTGGAATGGATAAAGACCACTATCAAAATGAGTGTAAAATGGTTTCACACGTTGTTTCACTCTGCATGACGTCATGAATGCAAAATCGATTTTACGCGCACGAAACGAAAGTCGGCGGGAAAAAACATCGCTGTGCTAGTTTTCTGAGGAAATTCGTGCAAGAGACAGGATTGAAAAGTAAAAGTTAGGAATTCAGCTCACAATGACAAGATCTAACGTTGAATTTGTTTGAAGCCTTCCCTTCACTACCACGATTGTATTGCACGTTGTTCAAAAGGGGCAAAAGGGGCTGTAGAATTCACAAAGAAACCTGACCCAATAAGTCGAAAAGGGTCAGCTACACATAAGGTTCAACCATCGTTCCAGCAGACTAAGCCAATGAAATGAATTTTAGTCAATGAAGATTTCTGTAGTGATTGGGCTAATAATCGTGGCAACAAATACGTTTCTTATGGAGTTTCTGCAACTGTTGGGAACAAGCAGAGCTTAAAATTTCCAGAGAGTCGTATTACGGCAATAAATGTAGTCCGTAGTTCAAAGGAGGGCTTCAAGGGGAGGTACATGGCTTATCCGTCGACGACAGAGAGGTTGAGTAGTTCACCGAGAGGGATGAAGCATCAGAAGCAAAACATTCCAACAGGTTACTACGTACTACAAAGGTGAACAACTTCAAAGAAGGAACTTTTCCAGTAAGCTGACTAGAGCGACGTCAGAAAAGACTACGTTGACGAATTTGTCGACAGACTTCTGGAACATTCCATAACATTCCATAAAAAACAGAGAGAGGTACGTTACTGAGGGTAGAAGTAGGCCCTACAACTCCGAGATTTCATCTAATGAGCCTTTAACTCCTCTGGAATTCGAGAATTCGGCTGACGTGGAGTACCAATGAGACAGAGACAGAATGAGGCATCTTTCAGTGAGAACAGAATGTGAGGCGAGGGCAACGAGTCGACATGACGACCAGACAAAGTGGCTGCTTCTCCGGGAAAGTAGATCTCGGAAAGTAGATCTCATTATTAGCGCAATGAGATCCGTATAAAGAAAAAACGCCCAAAATCCGAGATTGCTCTCTCATATATGCATCCAGCCCATTTCGTTAGCCAGACTAGACGGCTAAAAAAGCCAGATTGCTCCGACTGAAACTGCATATCTAATCATTAAGGGCGAGGTTTGCAGGGGAAACGCAGTCTGAACGCCTCCTTTGGTTTTCGCCTTAGAGTTGGTTGACTTTGGAAAGATACTTTCCAAGTACCAGAAGATTAATTGGACTCAATTGAACCCAAGTAAATAGAAGTATAAAACTTTGAAGCTAAATGATCGTCTTTCAGGACGCGCCACACATTCGGTTTTTGAAAAAAATTCCAGTCATCTATGAAATTCGGCCCTCAAACAAATGCTAGGACAAAACTACTAGCGAGTACATCGAATATTGGGATCATTCTACGCTTCAGAAAGGATGGCAAAGTTGATGTGGGAGAAGAACTAGCTCTAGCACGAGTTCCTCACTGGACCATATGATAATGTGCCACCTGGTGTTACCCCATCAAGGCCTCCCAGTGAATTTTGAAGAAGTAACGATTTCTTCGAGGTTTTGAGAGACGTCGATAAAATCGTATGTCAATTACTCACCTGGGGCTCACAACAAAAAGAAAAAAATCAAAGTTTAAGCTATAGTTCGTCCAAATCGAGTGATATTCGCCATGCACTCCGCCATGCATCCAAAACCTGCTTAAATTCTTCGCGACACATTGGACTAGTCAGGCTATCTACTGTTCAATTTAAAGTTTCGGATTCTCGAAATCTCGGATTCTCGAAATAATCTTGGATTTACACGATGGTCATTCATCCAGGGTCAGATAAAAGTCTAATCAAAGAGAAACATGGAATTACTAGTACCACTAGCTATCATAGTAACCTACACTTTATAATTAGGTATATAATATAGAAAGTTTCGATTTTGTTTGTTCTCAGCAACAAATTGAAAGCGGTATCCAGAGCAAGTGTGGGTGAATTCCCAAGACAACTTTGTACAGATAACTCCGGTAAGGGTGCAATTCATTCAATTTCTGAGTTTTTCCTACGAATGGAAACGAATTGGAGTGCTTTGAACCGAGTGACAGCAAAGGGAAATTCGGTCTGACGAGTCTGAAGGCCCGCCTTGCAAACATGTCAAAAGCATGATGTTTGGAAGCATTTACTTTTGAAGGGAAAGGAATGGGGCACTCAAGTACTGCAATTAAAAGTTATTTATTCCCGAAGAAAGGGCCCCTGAAAATCTCCTATTGATGACGTAGCTTCGAAACATAGGGGTGGGGAAGTGGTGTTTGTTGGGTAGCCCACTGTTGTCGTCTGAACCGCGAAGTGAACTCATCTCTGTGCGCTCCATCACAACAACTGGGTAGACGAGAAAGATGAGATTTCCTTTGTGAAAGCCCAAAGTTAAAGAGTTGATGTCATTTTGTGGACAGTTGAAGCCACATGATCGATGTCAGCAGCTCCTTGGAAGTGAACGGTGCGGAGGAGATACTCGGTTCAAAAGAACTGCAGCTCCTCTAACGGATTGAGCAGACTAATTGGAAACGGCGGGGGAAGGGGAACGGGAAAGGAGAAAATAGGGAAGAACTGCATGGACGTTCAGGAAAAAACCATCTAGGAACTATACACCACACGCGGGTATTGAGGCTTTTTTCATTCAAAAGGGCGAAGAATCCGACACTTCAATACCTTCACTGTTTTCCGCCAATGAGCTCAGTAGGGAGCACAAACAACAAACAAATGGATAAACAAAAAAATTGAGTAGATAAAGACATCTTATTACGAGCTTCAAGAGATTGCCAGACTATTGTTGACCATACTCATAGCAGTCCCCCGTGGACAGTGGAACTTCCCTGCTTGGACACTTATGAGGGTAATTACTTCTACTCCTCTTCTTCCTCTCCTATTCGACTATTTATCTATTTGAAGGGTGTTGAGCAGTGGCAAGTGGCGTGTTATCACACCCGGATGGTCCGGAGATCAAATCCAGCATCGACACTCGCCTAAGTCTTTCATCCTTCCGGGATCGGCTGATTGGTAAAAGACCAGTCTGGTAGGATAAAAGCACTGGCTTACACATTGGCTGGTCACGGTAAGTCATTGTATAGGCCACATACGCATTCAATACGCCACTACGATACTGCCTGGAGGTCGAGTTCGAGGCGCATCAAAGAAGCGGCACCGGTTTGAGCCACAGATTTCGAACTAGAAGTGGACTGGAGGCAGACAATGATATCAGGCCTAGGAAACTTTGATGTTGAAGGCGTTATCGATTCTTTCAGCTTCATCCCTTAAATGATTTATTCATCTCCCCCTTTAAGTATTGTGGCAAGCCGGCGAGGTACTTGAGAGAGGCAACGAATTTGCATGCATACGTACGTATGCATAGCATGAAAGAGCGGTTCAGAATGAATAGCGTACAAGAAAGATCAAATGATACCAGTAGGAAAAAACAAGAAAAAAGTGGAGAAAAAAGTGGACCACTCGTATCCAATAGACAGTTGGGTAATGGCCATCGATAATGTAAGCCTAAATAACATGAAATCGTTTCAACAGCGCAATTTTCACTGTCTACATAACTTGTTCGACCGACCCTCTACTGATGTGGGAAACCCTCGACGTGCACAGGGGATTCTGGTCATTTCGAAAAACAATTTCTTCCCTGCTCTACTGTGACTATACTTTTTACCCGGATCAATAACAGTTGCCATTTATGGTCCTCGAGGATTAGAAGTCGACTAATTTAGGGACCAGGCAAAATAGAAAGACACCTATGAAGCCGAAAATTAGGGACCAGGCAAAACAGGAAATTATCGATGAGCCGAAAACTCAACGTCCGGATTCTTAAGGTGCCACCATCAGATGGAAGGTTGTTGGCATATTCAGTAAGCTGAAATCACATCGGTTCACTGGAATAGAGTAGGAGCAAAGTAGAATCAGAATAAGCAGGCTACATTTACTTCCACCGTGAAGAATGGGAATAGGCTTATAGATGAATGGTGTATTGCGCACGTAAGAGAGGTGAAATGGCCATTCTACGGATAGTACTTGTTACTATAGTGTTCATAGTACATAAACTAGTAAACAGTAGGAAGTAACAACGGAGTCAGAAGCAAAATGAAACCTTGCTTTGTAAAAAAAACACAAGACAAGTAGATTGAAAAATTTAATTTCGAACTGAAGAAATTAATTTCGACTAATCCAGTTCATGAGCGGGTATGCCTATTCGGTTAACCAGATGGGAGAAAATTTCTCAGTAGGAAGTTGGAGCTGTTCCGATGGCACCGTGAACTCGAATAAGGCTGCAGAGGCCTCAGCTTAACGGCACATTTGAGAAGAAAACGGAAACCGTCAATAAATGGAAGAAGATGAGCTGAGAGGAGAAACAGAAAGAAGGAAACCGTGTGTGGTGCAGTACGATCGAAATTGTCGCGTCGCCGCGAAAAAGACGCAGCGTGCGAAGAAATGTAGCAGAATGCGGCAGCAAGAAAGAAACACAGGAACAAAAGAAATAACATTAGAATAATGCCAAAAATAATAATCGCATAGCGATTGAGCTGTATGAAGAACGCCACAACTGCAATAGCGAGGCAAATGGTCCGCGACTGCCGCGTGCGGCGAATCGATTACACAAAACCGATCGTATTGCCTGTCTCCCAAGGAAACCATAATATGTGGTAACTTTACGATATTTGATATGGGAAAAATGTTCCTGCCACTGGTCAGAACGTTTGAAGGAGATCGGTGTAAGGAAAGGAAAGAGGAATGGGTTAATTCGCGCACCACTGGGACATTAGGTCCAGAAATGCAACGTCTTGGGAAGTATTCGTGGAAAGTGGATTGGCTTCAATAAGTTACACGGAAACGACTTTGTCAAGTACAGTAATTCCGAATGCATAGACCCCTATATCATTTCAACTAAATACTCTGGTGGGGCACTTTAAAAAAGCAAGTTAGGGAGAGAAGGTTTGAATGCTGTGAATACCTCGTGGGTAACATGGAGCAGCCGTATGCCTCCAAGTGTGCTTCGGAGACTTAGACCTAACGCAATTAGGCTAAAAAAGTGGTCAGCTTCATCCACTTTGCTCGAGCGACAATGCCTAGAATTACCCAATTTACACTAGGAAAGTGAAAACCCCAGCTTTTCTCATTCGGCAGGTGGTAGGAAATCGATGATGTCCGGAAATTTCCCCAAAAATAAGTTTTACAAATGAATCAAACATACTATGGGAACATACAATGACTTTCAGCAAAGTGGGTACTGATTGGATCCCTTGGGACATCTTGTGAACTTTCGGGAGATAGTCGACATAGCAATTAAAGTTCTCAGTGATGTTTAGGAAGCTTCGAGATGTAGCTCAGCACATGCTATACTTGATCTCCCTTGCATGGTCGAGCATAGCTCGAATGGATGAAAAACAGGGCAGGATGAGCTTGGCGGTCACCACCTGGGACCTTATGTCTCAAGGTAAACATGGGAGTTGCCTTCTATTCGTTCTGGCCAGCTTTGACAAGAGTTCGAGGGTAAAGGGCGAAACAGAATGGTCGAAACATTCCGTGTGGGTGAAGCCCGTTAAACTGCTCCCGGATTGAATCCCAAATGGTCCGTTTTTAGCCTCATAAATTCAGTTATACGCAGAAATGCGCCACAAAAAAATGGGAACGGCGAAATCAAAGGCGTAAGTTCAAGTGCAGAAGTGGTGGGACAAAAACAGAAAGCGTCAACAAAAGGAAGTAGATGGATTGAGAAAATGAGAAAACGGAGGGAATCGTAATTGACAGTATCTCTATTTTATGAGCAGAAAATGAAAAAAAAATAAAAGGAAGAGGTATGTAAATATCCCCTATGCGAGAACGTTGAAGAAAGCCGGCAAGATCCTATTCAGGAACGGGGAGACTCGACTATCCCCTCCTAGTTGCTTACAGATATGTTCGTTGCTCCAAATGAACAGCCAAGAGGAGGCGTAGCAGTTAGCGAGGCCGTCTCTGCCCAGGTTCTTCGGGAAGATTTACCCTCCCAGTTCAACAGAACGGTCGTTTGCAAGCATTGGGGCGACGCCATTCAAAGGATACGTCGATAGTCTTCAAAAAAAAACGGAGAGTATGAGATGAGTGAACAAATTGCCCAAAATCCTTGCATTTCACCAGAAAGCTACTGCGTTTCTGTATTTCCTCAGTTCTTTCCAATCAGCTAAGGATATATTCAGTGTGACTTATTCGTATAATCTATTGTCCCTCAGTACCTTACCTATAAACTCAGCTCTTTCGTAAAATGTGTATTTAGAGAGTACCAAAAGGCAATTTTTTCCTAGGAGGTTCCTCAGATGCTGCGTCACTTCCTCCGTCCCTGAAGTAGCGTCGGATTAGCTCAATTCGTCCTCAATCGCAGCACCTCGGCTTGCAAAGAGCTTCCCTTGAAAGTTATATGAACATTTCGTTTACGTTCACGAGGTTTACGACGTGCAAGTCCCGAAATTCGTTGTGGATTGGGATACACATACCATAAACACTATGTACCTATCATTATTGATGTTTATCAGAAGGAACATCCGGCTTCGCGCTCACCTTTTCGACACTGCTGTCGTTCCTGCTTTAACGTACGCCTCGGAGGCCTGGACTCTACGAAAGCAGGATGAGCATGCTGTCAGTGTTACTCAACGTGCTTTGGAAAGGACGATGCTCGGAATTTCTCTATACACACAAGTTCAGAAAGGAATCCGGAGTCTCGAGCTCTGTCATCGAACGAAGATCAGGGATGCCGTTGATTACCCCAAGAAATCGAAGATCAGGTGGGTCGGCCACGTTATGCGATATAGTGATGACCGTTGGACCAGGGCGGTTTCTGACTGTATTCCTCGGGACATCAAACGAACTCCACGACGGCCGCCAACGAGAGGGTCAGACTTTTTCACGAAAGCTCTGAACGGAAGAAAAGTTGAACCTCATGTCCCTGAGCGAGGACGATTCACTGGACCACTCTGGCTCGTGACAGAGACGAATGGAGACGTTACTGGCGCCCGCCCGAGGAAGTCGATGCTCAACGGGACGACAGGTGATACAGGTGATCAGAAGGAAATTGAAGGGTGCTTTCAAATTCCTTCCTTTCTGAGGTGTTGGAAAGTTCAAAGATGAATAAGCTGAACGAGATTATGAGAAACGATGAGTAACCCATAATTGAGACTCACGTGGATGGTTACAAGTTCTCGTGAATTGCTTGTGACCCTTGATTGTTCATAATGATTCATACAGCTCTAATGCACCTGCTATTTTCGCATTTGAGTGCATTTCCAGAACAAAATGAAATTCAAAGGCACAGTTCACGATAATTTTGAAGTACCCTTAGGTTTTTGAGTCGAAAAGCAGAAGTATCGGTTGGGAGTAGTGCGTCGGTGATGAAGAAAGCGAAAAACTGCCGATTTAGCAAAAAAACCTCCTTGAAAGGGTGAAAATAGAGGTTGTACGAGTTTACCGTGACGGAGATAAGTTGGAATGGGTATTCGGACGAGATTTCGGCGAGACCTGGTTTCGACGACATATAATGTACGAGTAAGCCACAGGTTTATCCTAGCGGGATATCTCATAAACCATTTTTATCGTGAACCGTGCCATTGAACTCTTTAATATTGAAGAGACGGTCAAGGCCACATTTGATGGAAAAAAATTCAGACTTCACGAGTTCGTTAGAATCTCAACAAATAAAATCAAAAAAATAGATAGACAAAAACTGCTGCTCGAAGCCTAGCTCCCTAGGATTTGCTTGAATGGATCTCCTTCATAACAGAGAAAGAAATCCTCCACAAACAAGGACACCCAGCGAGCCTCTCATTTTTCGTGGGGATGCATGAGGATAGGCAGAGGAGGTGTAGTGGCAAGTGGCGCACTGTAACATACCATTTGTGGATCAAATCCAATTTGGTACTCATCCAGCCCATTCGAGCTCTTTAGTCAGCCAATTGGCACCAGAATCGTCTAGGAAGATATAGTGCAAGTCGGATGCGGGGCGCATCCCAAAACGGGAATTTTTAACGCCGAAGACGGAGACTGCTATGAAAATAAAGTACATATCCCAATGAGGGCAAGGAAATGCTAGTTTCTTTTCACAAGAGCGTTTAATCGACCTCGTTCTTACACCCTCTAGTAGCGCTTTCCATTTCTGTAGGTTAGCGTCAAGGGCTAAAGTTCTACGGACTGGCAGGAACCGCGGATACTAGGCCAGAACGCTTAGTATAACATAGTCCACATAGCCAGGGCTGGACGCCCGGGGCATCCAAAGGGACTGACATTTTATCTGTGACTACTTCTTATAGTTACAGCCATAGCCATGAGCGCCTTCTATTTCCCACCCTATGAATACTCTGGGAATTTTGGCAGATATAGTCAGCCTTATTGATAAAGGATAAATCCTTGAAGCGGTAATCAATCCCGTCTGAGGGATGCGCCCACACATTCGACTTCCATTCAGAATCGTAGTAGCGTGATGAGTGCGTATGTGGCCCATACAATGCTAGCATTGGCCAGCCGGGGTGCGCTTCGTTGCGCGCGTCCGTCGAAACTAGGTCACGCCGCAGCCGTCGCACGCGGCGAGTCAGCACACGATACTTGGCAGACGTCGCGATTTTCAGTGGGGCATAAGAGTTGCGCTTGGTCCATGGCAGCCNCTCCACTGACACTTGGAGGTACTGTAATGTCATCTCGGGACCCTGTGTGGTGCGCCGCGCGCGGAGTGAGTGGGGTGACCTACTTTCGACGGACGCGCGCAACGGACGTTCTCCCGCCAACCGATGTACAATTCAGTGCTTTTATCCTCCCAACCAAGTCTGGTACCAATTAAACGACTCCGGAGGGATGGAAGGCTTGGCTGGCCTATGCGGATATCGATCCAGAACTCGAACTCGTAATCGTGCGAGTGTGAAGTACGCCACTTGCCACTACACCATCTCCGTCCAGCCTAAATGAATTTTGGAGGGAAAAAAAAGCGAATTCACCAGGAACACGTCTCGAAACACAGAATGTATTAAGCACACAGAGCTTTAAGTCAATAGAAATGCCCTTCAGCCTGATATCGTAGTAGATGTCATTAGGTGAATTGTAGGTATTTCAATAAAACTAGTTGTTTGCGTCAGAGATAACATTAAGGAAGGGCGACAAGGAAAAGCTGAGAATGTCAGAAAATGGGTAGATTGAAAGTCCTAATGGAAAAATGAATAAGTCAACGTATAAAGCTGATATCACAGGGAAGGCAGCAAACCTCAAACTTCTTGTTCGTGCATACATATTCCATCAAGGATAAGGTCCAGGTCCAGGGTCCGAAGTTGGCACAGCGACTAGAAGAGCCTTAGAATACGAGGAGAAGCCAAATTGAGGTCGATTTTTACTGAGAACAGCTAAGCGTTTCAATTTTCCCGAAGCTAGGGGATGGACGGAAATTGACAGCTTCTTTTCGCTGCAAAGGTAATTGGAATATCAATTCTGAGCTGAATACGTATTCATATGCATCTGTCACATTCGGGTGCATAGAGGCTGTCAAATTCAAGGGCATTTTATCGATTTCTCTTGAAAACAGGAGGATGATGTGGTAAAAATAACAAAAGTCCCAGTTCGAACTGAGGGATATGGAAGCTTTGACGTCGACTGATGTCGTTGGTATACGCCCATGCATTTGTCGTCCATTAGGATAGGTTGAGGGGCCTCTACTTCCTCAAGAGGTTCTGGCACAATTCACTCTGAAGGGATAGAAGCCCTTATCAGTCCAGTTTGGCGCCTATCCGGGGTTCGATCCCTGTCAGTGCGTCTGTTAGCTGCTCAATTTGGCACCACCGCATCTTCTCCACGAGAAATTGACTCGACCGTCATCACATAAAAATCATTGTCGAATGCTTGTTTACTAATGCCAACAAACAACAAACAAAGGTGGTTGTTCAGTAATCTCGTGCTGTGATCTAGCCTTTACTCAGCGATAGAGCCAAGACTTCTAACTCACAGCTGCTAGAGGCTGTCGCCCTGGACTTAGACTAGTTCATAAGTTATTCAGTTGAGGTCATTCCAACATTCTCACAAAGCTTAGAGTCATGAAAGTACCTTCTCAAAGAGAATTACAACTTGCAAAAAAAGTTGGACGCTTTTTTCGACGGAAAAGGCATTGCTGAAAACTTAACTGATAGGGGAAAAGTAGTCAGGGGGTAGCCAAATTCGGAACGCCTTCTGTTCCTTGGTCTTTCAGCGTTACCCAAAGTGTTCTTCGACAACAAGTTGAGCTCTATTTTAAGTAACGATCAAGGGTTCACATCAAAGAACAATCAGGAAATTGGGTGATTCAATTGAGGACGTCATAACACCATTGCATCAATCGTAGCTTCCCAAAGCTCGGAGTCGATAGTGTCGAAACTACCGCCGCGTCGAGCCGGGAATTCCACGAAATTCCAAAATTCTTCTGGAACTTTCCGGAAATTTCCGGAGAAGTACCAACCATTTCGCGCCGTGGCGAGAGTGACGCCGCGCGAAGAAATGTAGCAGAGTGCAGCAGCAAATAAGAAATACAGAAACAAAAGAACCAACTGTAGAATCATGCCAAAAGTAATAATCGC